>JAHZNG010000609.1:0-11099 GCA_027744375.1 Orchesellides sinensis
CAAGGAAGCTCAATAAAATTGTTTGGAAGTTAACTATTTAATAGATAAATTATGTTAAAAGCTATTTTCTTATTTTGCTCCTAGATCCACACATAGACTGACCCAGAACGAGTTCAGACAAATTACTCCATTGTCTACACTCTACAAGCAAATCCAGATTCTGACTGAGCTCTTTAACATGTCACATTCTGGGCAACTGGTCTCCATTCTATTGACAAGCATCCAACTAAATGTCATGTCGTTGTATCTTTGTTTCCAGGCGGCTATAGGGGATAACAGTGTGCCTTTACCGGCTACTCTCAACAATCTCATTTTTGTTATCAATGCGTTCATGGTCATTCTTGGTGGGTTCAGCTTTTGCGGCATGGTTCACGCGATTTCTACAAAGGTTAATCGAGTTGTTCAAGGGGAGATGAGGCTCATGAGAGATTGTGTGTTTACAAGGGTGTACAAATCTTGGCCGATTCTTAGCGTTAAATTTGGGATAACCAACTTTATTGAGATGAACACACCGCTCAATTTTGAAGACTTTTGTGTTTCCAGATTTGTTGATATGATGCTTTTGGATAGGTCAATGAACAAAAATGAGCTTGTCATGTTGATAGATTGAATCAATGTATATAAGTTTAAGCTTGGGTCTGGGTAACACGCGTATCAGTACATGCTAAATTACATAAAATAAAAGGTATTATATAAGGTATCCGTATGTACTAATAGGTTTATCCATCAATACACCTATTTAGCACTTTTTACTAATAATTGGTCATTTATAAAGTTGATTTTAATGTCATTGTAGGTGCTTCATGTTGGACATAATGACGTAAACGCGACTGAAAATAAATTTTTTAATCGCATGCTAGCCGAAATCATGACAGAATTGTATACCTATCTTAACTAAAATAGTTTAATTGCCCTGACTAAAACCAAGAATAAGAAACCTTTTAGTGCCATTCTATTGAACATTATTGTTGTACCCGTTTCTTCGACCAAATTACAACAAAAATGCGGATTACTAACTCATTTCTTCTAAAAATACCTATCTATTCATCATAAAATATGCATATTTTCAGATTACTGCAAATAAAGTCAAAAGAAAGAAAAATGTGAATACATCGTGAAAAACTCATGAAACTTGTCCATGTAGAACTTCAATTTGAAATCATTTCCAATATTAGGCAACCGTTTTACAAGCAAGCCTGACTGATCATCCCCACACTTAAGAGGAAAGCATGTATTTCCAATCCAACTTTCAAGAGTGTGTCCCGTGATTTAAGTATTTAAAGTTTCAACAAACAAACTTGCCATACGTATTTTAAAACATCGCACCGTTGCAAGAAAAATGTAAAATAAAAAAAGATCGTTGATCAAAACCTAGAATAAAATAAGGACCAAAATATGTATGCAAATTGTGCGATTAGAAATATTTTTTTAGGTTTGTGACTTGTAAATTAGCATATTAGAATTATCTCGACTTTTGTTTGACATCCGTTGTGAATCTACATAAAGTAACATGGATATTTTTTCATTGAAGGAAATATCCTAACTTATTCACTTTGAAGTTCAATCAATATAATGCGCAGAATACGCGTAGAATAACTACGCTTCAACTTCACAATAAACTGTTGAGTAGAAAAATGCCTTTTTCGTTGTTTTACAAATCACAGCAAGACATCCAATATACCTAATTCATAACAACATACTATTAAAGCTAAAGTAAAAATACAATTCTCACGTTATTTACAGGTTTTTTGTGATCACCAGATAATAGATAAAGTATAAAATTCAGTGTTCGAGAAAGTCATTGTTTGGTGTAGGGTAAAAGATCGAACAATGAAATTGTATTTGATTAAAACTGTTCAATCTTCATTCAAGAGGAATGTACCAGTAAATCTGTGGCCGGATTTGTATTTGGGTGATTTAAGTCCAGAGAATGAGATCCAGAAAAGTTTCTTAAAAAGCATAAAAGATGCTATTGGGGAAGCTAGAAAACATGCGACAGAAAATGAAGACAACGACGTAGATGACGCGTATTACGATGAGTAAGCTATTATTATTTGAAGTGATTTAAATAAATGTAATCTAATTTGAGCTAAGCTGAGCTTTCGGAAATTAAATATTGATATCTATCCATCTCCATCTTGGTAGACCATAGACCTCTAGATATTACCAAATAAAGAAGCTCAGGCAAATTTTCATTTATATCTAATTGCAGAGGCATGTTGACCGTGCGGTTTGGCCAGATCGTTGAAAACCAGTCGGTTAAAGTAGTCCTCAGTGGAAGGTTATTGGACCGTTTGCAGAAAGTTACGGGTGGAACAATTAAACTAAAGATATATTTGACGGACGTGCAGTTGCATCAGGCCTATAACTCTGGCTATTACGGTTTACGAAATCACCAGCAAAAATCGTGGAACTTGGAAACACTAGGTAATGAGAAGGAAGTTTGGTTACCTCAATTTTTTAAAATAAATTTTATAAATTAATTGTTAAAATGTCTCTTCATATTTGTACATTGCAAATTGCAATGCAGAAATGAACTTGTCAAATCCATGTGAAGGGAATATTTCGTTCGCCTCGTATTCGGTAAACAACCTTGATGCATTTCTGAACCAATGGAGTAATAACCAAATGTTCAAGGGCAACGTTATTGTTGAAGCTATAGCGGAAACCTTCTATTCCAACGTGATGGTGAAACGGGACTTTGAAATCAACAAAAAGATTTTAATAGAAGAGCTGTCATCCGATGTTGAGATTGTTGCTGAGAATGGAGCGCTTGTGAAAGCTCACAAGTGTTTCTTATCTGGTTAAGCTTTCACGCTACGTTACATAACACAGTTGACAGTATAAAAAATTTATAAGTTGAATTACTGAACTGTATGTTTGAACTGTTTGAACAGCCCACAGCGAAGTTCTTAACACCATGTTCAAATCGAGTCTTAAACAAGGGGCCGACGCCAACAAGTTGGAAATGCCAGAGATGACGGAGAAAGGTGTGAAGGCTTTGCTGGCTTACGTTTACCACTGGGAAACTAAAGACGCCGAGGAAAACGTTGAAATAGCACTGGAGCTGTTAAAAGCTGCTCATGCTTATCTTATTGCGTCCCTCGAAGAAACTATGAAAGCCTTGCTGCTCCATGTGCCAAATGAACAGTTTACGATTGAGACAGCTATAGAGCTGTTCCTTTTCTCAAGACAACTAGACGGTGGGGAAGCATTGAATATGAAATCAATTCAGGTTTTAAAAACGTAAGATATTGAATTAAATCCTAGTATTTAAAATCTCAAGACGATAAAACATTTGTAACTTAGTGTACAATTTTTATGCATTTTAGAAACTATGAAGAAGTCCAAGGTTCGAAACTGTATTCGGATTTGTTCAAAAAGGACCCAGACGCTTCTAAAGAACTTTGTACCAAGATTCTACAAGCTTGGAAGAATGATAAGAAGTGAAGTGTAGTTGTAATTTTTGCTTCCAAATCAATTCTACACGTGTACATCAGTTTTATTCCCTTAAATACAATAGTAAAAATTATATGCATCATGTCAATAATAAGTTTAAACTTTGGATACATAGTAGTATATTTGTGCTCAAATTGTAGATGCTGGTGATAGATATTATCATGCACTAATGAATCTTCACTAAACAGTTCCTACTTAAAATGAATACTTTAATTATATTAATTATATTAATTATATTAATTATAATACTTATAAATGTCAAATAAATAAAGTCAGTTCAATAAAGAAAGTACACATTTGGCGTGCATTAAAAAAATCTAGCGTACAGATCTCCTATTTGAATTGTATTTAAAAATGTATTACCTGAAAACAATTTTATGGTATTTATAATCTCTGTGTATTTTAAAATTTGAATAGGGATACTACAAATGCATACAGCAAAGAAAAACAATTTTTCCTGAAGAGAATTAAAGATAAGGAATAAGGAATTTGATAAGGTTCTATCGGCTCTACCAAACAAAGCGTCAAACAAGCATAGCAACACATTCATTTTTAATACTAGTCTCACCGTGCCCCATTAGGATGCCGGTCTTACCTGATTGACTACATCAATAGAGTACATAGCACTAAAGCAGAGCAATGCAATGCATTCTCAATAGGGAATATGAAATACATTGTAATAACTGGCATTTAGGCAGCATAGGCAGAGCGACATCAAGATAACAAGACTGAAAGGAACAAGTTTTACAAGAAGGTTACAAAACGTATCCTTTTAAGCTTTTATGCAATCGGATTGGGTTTTTTATAATTTGCTACTTTATATATAGATCGCTATAGATTAATTTTTAAATGTGTTTACTCCTTTTTTGTGTAGAAATTCAGCTGATGGTGTAACCATGAAGGGACAACTATGTAACGTCAAGGTCAACGGCAGCTTGTCGAGGCTCCAGTGCATAAAGAAGATTGATAAGTATAAGAAAATGCGTTCCACCAGACAGTGTATTCAGCAGAAGAGAAATTTGAAGGAGGGATTGTTAATAATAGGTCATCACGGAGGAAGTGAAGGAGAAGTGGAGAAAACAAGGGTTGGAGAAGATATGAAGGCAGAAGAAGACGAAGAACAAAGATGTGGAGGAGTAAACTACGAGCGTCTCTGCCTTTCTCTTCAAAGTCCATTCCCAAATGAGCATGAGTTTGCTCTAAGCCTGTGCACAATTCTGTCAAATGGAGCTGCAGCCGCTAGCGAGAAGACAACAAAGGATAACTTGTTGGGAGATGTGGTTGGGAGCACCCCTGCCTTGATCAACTTGTTACTCGCGCACGCTGGATTCTATCAGTATTCTGGCTTACGGCTGCTAATTGAAGAAACATATAGGGAGGCTTTGAATGTTGGGTTTGTTTCGTTTTGGGATGAGGTCTGTGCTAAGGACAAGAGACACCTTTTATGTGAATGTTTTGGGAAGAAGAAGGAAGTGGATGAGCTGGAAGAACTGGAACGGGGAATATTGGCTGGAATGGATGGTGAGGAAGGGGTGTTAAGAGGATGTACACGTTGTTCGGGAAGTCTAGGAGAAGATTCTTGGAGTGATCAACTACCAGAGACGTTATCGGTGTATGACGCCAGAATTGGAAATCGAGTTCAACGAATTGGGGAAATTTTGAGAAATTTTAGCTACAACCCTAGGAATGCGGTAGAAATGGCAAGAAATCCGACAATGATGAGATTTTTGATTGTTATGGCAGGCTGCAATTTTGGATCGTTACCGCAGATTGCGTTTGATATTATTTGTAATATTGTGGAGTATTTGGGGTTTGGTAAAGGTAGTAGTTATGCTTGTGATGAACTTAGCGAAATGATTGGGGGTTTAGTGGTGGTTGCTTTGTGTCAATCTGCAGATCGTTTCAGGATTATCAGTTGTCTGGAGTCTGTTATGGGCTTGACGAAATCACAAGGGAATAGGGTAGTATTGCGGAGATTGATAGATAAGGCAGTGTATCAGCGGATCTTTAGCCTGTTGACCTTATGTAATGATATCATACTCACAATTTATTGTTTGGAGTGCCTTGTAGCTTTGTCAGAGTTGGAAGAGGGTTTCTGCAATGAAATTGCAGGGACTTTTGGTTCCTTGAAAACACTTGTTGCTTACCTTACTTGGAATGCAACAGCGGACTTATCAGAGGATTTTCAAATAAAGCTGGTGGACACGACAATAGAACAAACAAACAAGAAGAGCACTCCCATGAAGAAATTCGGTGTATCGAACTGGAAACCTGGACATAGAGGGACTACTAGAGAATCTCAGGCGCAATCTACAAAAAACAACGATCTGATGAAAGACCACGGACGTTTTAATGGTTTAACAGTTCCAGTAAATGGCAACTGCATAACGAAATCTCCTTATAGAAATGTGGTAAGTTCTTAGGTAATTTCTATGTGTACTAAAAGGATGTTTACAACCATTCATTGCTTAACAAACTATTTATTTTATTTTGGTTTGGCAGGTGATCCAAAATAATATCAACGAGAGACCCCGTCTTCTTAAGGATAATGAATTAAAGCGATACATAATTAAATGTGCATTTGGTTGTACAGCTGTGTTTACAGGAGATCATAAAAATGGAGTAAGATCACATGAAGGGATTCCATGTAGAACCTTTACTACATTACGAAACATCTCGCCTGTTATAGTTATGACACAAGGCCGAAACATGCAATGTCAACCAGACCGAATTACTTTACAAGCAGCTGGTGAAAAACTTGAAGAGGACAGATCAAGTCATATCCTCTACAAACAGTTCAGTTTCTGACGAAGACGCTGTGAAAGAAAACCGAAAGAATTGGAAGTTGCTAGCAAAAGATTGGGACAACTTAGTACCGTATTTATGTGAGTGGGAAGATTGTCAACTTCGATTCCTTGAAAAGAAGCAGGTTAATTGTTATTGCAATATATTACACTTCCGTTTTTCTTGATGAAATGCGTTTTATTGTTCTGGTGAATTAAAATTTGTTTTATGAATTTATGTGAGTGGGAAGGTTGTCAACTTCGATTCCTTGAAAAGAAGCAGGTTAATTGTTATTGCAATATATTACACTTCCGTTTTTCTTGATGAAATGCGTTTTATTGTTCTGGTGAATTAAAATTTGTTATATGAATTTTAATACAGTTACGCTGGCACGTGTATAAATTTCATTGCCCTAAGCAAGTTAATGGGACAAAAACGAAACTTTATTGCAAATGGCGAAAAGGGAGCCTAAGAGATAGAGGAGAATGCCTTATACCTCGGGGTCCATTTTCCTTGGTAAATCATCTCCAGGAATTCCATTGCAGTGATTCAGCTTTGGAAACTGATCTCCATCTTCGTAGGAATAAAATATATCGTGATGGTATAGTATTATTGTTTATCCAATTATTTTAAACATTTACTGATAAGTGTTAAAGTATGTTGTGCTAAATTATCTGTTTTTTAATTTTAGATATTACGTTGCCTAAGCCCATGTTAGTTGTTGAAGGTCCACGCTTAGTTTTAGAAGAGTATCCACAATTCAGCTCGGCTTTTCAAGAAAAGGAAGAGGATGTCACAAAAAGTGTACGACTGACTGCAGCATTAATTCTAAGAAATGTCGCCGAACGCTCATCCAATGCTAGAAAGTATGTTTGTATTTATTTTCGTGCTTATTAATTAATCAGTCAAAATTATGCATATGCATTCATTAATTATATAAATACGACATTGTATGAAAGAACTCATGTTTATTCATTTCACAGGTCATTAAAGCTCTATGAATCACACCTTGCGGAAATAGCCATGTCTGGTTGTGAATGCAGCGGTGTCATTACTCAGCTTCTGTGTAATTTAGATGTACTGCCGTAATCCGTAATTACCTAAGCAAAGACTAGGTGTATCAATAGAGAAAGTTTATTTTGCGTGGGTTTTAATTTTCAAATGTAATTGAAAAGGTTCAGAACAAGTATTTAAGGTTCCTCTATTAATTTTAATGTGTAAGCAAATTTCTCCGTTGCTAGGGTGTGACTTTAAAAAAGTCCTCCATGTATTTAAATGGTGAGGAGCGGTGAGGAGTAAAAATTAAATTCTTTGACCCCACCGTAGAGCATGTCAGAGGGTTCATTTTAAAAAAGTAACGAACTAGAAGGCTAATTTAATTGTTATACTTTTTTATAAACCAATGTTCGAAAAAAATTAAATTCATAGATTTCGAGATTTTGAGCTTCAAAATTGGCCATTTTAAAACTTTTCGAATGGACCTGCGCATGTTAAATTTTGTTGTTATGCAGTTTGAAAATTTGTACAAATTAAAGAAAAATAGAGGAACCTTAAGTATATGCATTTTGTATGTGTATATTGTATTGTTGTACATAGACTGAGGAAGTGACAGGAAGCTTTAAACTATTTATAAAGCAGAAATTGATGTAATGGATGATTCTTTCTGTTTAATAAGTTTACCTAGTTATAGAATGACATACACTGTTCTGTGAGGAGATTTAAAATTACATGCGGGTAATGCAATCGAAAACTTCTGTAATAATGTAAACCAATTGTCATAATTAAACATAAGAGTATTATGATTATTATTTGATTTACAAATTGCACAATAAAATTATTTGCGTCGTATGAAGTACTTTAGGATAGATTTTGATCAACAACTAATTCTTAAAAATTCGCATTGCAATGAAACGTTCAGATAATAAATGTCTTTAGTCGTAGTATAATTAAATGCGTACTAATGCCAATAACGCAAACCGAACCCCCCCCCCCCCCCTGCAGTCACGTACCCTTGATTAGCATTAGTGTGTTTTCACACGAGATTTTTAATTATTTACTTTTGAGATTTTCGATGCAATTGCATAATTCCAATAACGTTAAAGTACATATATACGTTACAAGAAGATATCAATTTTATTTGACAATACATATTCAATATTTATATTAAATGTAATTCATATATATGCTATTTTACGTAAATGTGTAAATGTGGGAAAATATGTATAGACATCTCTAGATGCTTCTATGTAAAGATGGCTCACAAGAAATCTGCGTATCAGTTAGTGAGATAAAGGTAAAACTGCATCCATTATCTTCTTACATTGAACTTGCATAACATCATAGGGTTAATAAAACCTCCCACCAACAATAAAAAGATTTTCTCGTGTGAGCCTGTATAAAAATAACTATGTACGTATATACACTACAAGACTACGATAGATCTCCAATTAAAATGCAATCTGACAATCAAATGCACCATTATTCACAACACTTCTAACTAGTACGATTGGAATACGTTGACAAAGCTGAATTTAAACCAATACACGACATAAAAAATAATTACCATGTTCTTCCCATAAGCTGTCATACACAATAGGATATGAAACCTATTAATCCTCCCAGAAAGTGTGCAAGCTACGACTGTTGACGTTGAACTTTTTTGAACTTGTGAACAACTTACACATTTACATTACTTTATCTTTTGTTTTAGCATCCATTTCGCCATTCCGTTACCCTTTATCAAGTTCACAGTTCACCCTTAGCATGCATGTGCGTATAATATGCATCATATTCTACATAAAAGTAATCTAGATAAAAGTGTCAACTGAAAAATGTTCCCATCAACATTGTACTATGTACTTAATGAGTATTCGGTCGGAGTAGTGCAAAACAAACATCATATTATCCCAAGCAGGTAATGCTGAGCCTGAAGATGTAAGTAGAAGGGGATAACACACTTCAAGATAATATGAACAAGAAAAGAAGAATGAAGAAATATCTTGTGTGGTACTGTGTTTGTGGTAAAATATCCCAAGCAGGTAATGCTGAGCCTGAAGATGTAAGTAGAAGGGGATAACACACTTCAAGATAATATGAACAAGAAAAGAAGAATGAAGAAATATCTTGTGTGGTACTGTTTGTGGTAAAATCTCAGTCCCCAACTTAAAAATGTACAGACTTTGAACGTGTAAAATACAAAAAACCTCTCATTATAACATTAGTTTTTTCAGAATGCTATGCGCACAATACAATATTGTTGAGGTATGCTTCAGGTGGCGGTTGTGAATGATAATTTTTTAGCATAATGGCAAAAACCAAGTGCGTAATCCTATCCTAAACGGATAAGATTTTTTTGGTCAAACCTTACTTCTGATCTAAATTACAAATCTACGGGATTTCATGGTCATCATTTTGTTATCAAAATCAAGGTTATATGGTTATGACGGTAGTAAATGAATTACAACATCAAAATTAGCAAGCCTGGCAAGAATTTGCACTAAATCAGGCAAAACTGTAAAGCTTGTATTAAAAAAAAAGATTTCTCATTTGACTTTTTTTTAAATGTTTCCAATTTTTAATTTACAAAAATCGTTTTCTTTTTTTGTTCATATACAATTGATGTATTTACAAAAACATACACAAAAATATCATATACTTTGCACGCGACCCACCTCAATTTACAACAAGCGTCTCTAAACATATATTCAGTAATTACTTGATCGATTTAAATTAATTAGCACGTCGGCACAGGCTACAGTTGAATATTTTGTTTAGGAGTGGCATACTCCGCCCTGTATAGAGAGGCTTTCGATCTATATTCAGATTCTGCGTCTGGAGGCAACAACACAATTGGTTGAAGCCCACCCATTGATCTTTTTGTGGAAGCGTATGAATAAGTGACCGAGGGTGTTGGTCCAGAATCTGTTCCGTAAAAGTAACCACCTCTTGCGGGGTAGCCATTCATTCCAGAAATGCTGTGAATTTTCCTTGTTGAACCGGAACTGAACTCGTCGCTTAGTTTAAGGTGACGTGAACCAAGGACAAAGCCAAGGATTGCGAGTACAGCTCCATCTAAAAGTCCAATGATTGCTAAAACGTAGGCCCATCGAACTGTACAGCTTCCAAGGTAAAATCGGTCTGCTGCTTGTCCACATGTCAGCCTTACTTCGGCAGCGTCGAAACCAGCAGGAAAAACAACAAGGCCAACTCCGGTGCAAATGGCTGTGAGAATTAAGAAAATGTTTTACTATTATGCTTTTAGGTGTTATAGTTTGAACGTCAAACTTTAAGAGAACGGTCAATTTAATATGGCTTCCTATTTCCCAAGGTAAGTATGATATTGACACGAAACACGCTTATAAGCCTTTCACTTCTCGTATTTCAAACAATTAGCCTAGTTTTTGCATAATCCTAATACTTGCTTTTTTACAACATGTCACTGCCTGCATGCAATGCTAACGCTACCTGCCTGCTTCATTGATCATCCAAACATAAGATCACTATCGGCATTTTATGTACTTTAAACTCTCAAAAAGTATCATTTTCAGCATTTAGTAGTCCTTGTTATTTGGCCCTGAACCAGTTCCTGAAGCCGTTTGGTAAGGAAGGTACCGACAATGTTTAACATTATTCTGTAAATTGAGTAGTATTTTAAAGAAGTTGTAACTTGTGACTTGGCGTTAGTAACAATTGTGAAAAGCTACACATTGAAATCGAAACGTTATATGTAGCGTTGTTGTGGTAGGTGTCAAAATTAGGAACTGGTATTCACAGCATTCATCAATGAAGTAACTCAACTATGTATACACTGGAGTTTAGCCAAAACTTCTGACTTATATTGGAAACTCTGTGTGTAA
>JAHZNG010000610.1:0-30153 GCA_027744375.1 Orchesellides sinensis
AATTATTCATTTGCTAATAATACATAGCAACAGCAAGAGTTAGTCATATTACCCTCTAGCCTGTATGGGGAAATATATCCCAGTGAAAGCCCTTGCAAACAACTTTCACCCGTCATATCGACCGGGGTTGCAATAATCAACGAGAAGTTGCAAATTAGTTACACAAGGATTACTTTATTTCAATTCTCTTCTCAGTCGTACCAAGTCTGGCTAATGTGACATACGTACCTTCTACCTAAATAAAAGGAACATGACATTGTTGGTTCTTTCAGTAGTAGTCCGAAAAATACTTGTAGGACTACAGCAAACTCCAACTATTATTTAATTGATAAAATGCATTTTTTTTCTTTGCTTTTCACAACTACTCAAACTTTGTTCTGTCGTGGGAGTAATAAACATATATAAGAGACATACGTACAGCACATTTCATTTGATTTCCAAAAACGTGCAAATATGTGTGTGCTTTCCACAAGGCTCATCGCCACAATAAAAAAAGGTGAAACAAGTGAAACTTTAGCTGCCTTTCCCAAAGGACTAGGAAGGTGTTTGTGGTATGGCGCTTTTACCATAGTACACACGCTCACTATTTGGGGAGAACAAACGTGTTTGTAGACTTGCGGAACTGTTTCTACGTATGTGATCCAAAGTACTACCTTTTTTTACTCCTTCTTCCTCCACCAACCACCGTAATATATAATAGACTACAATGGTCTCCATTACTTTCTGCATGATTGCACAAACTTTATGCAAAGTTTCCTTTGACTCCGTTAGCACTTTAATCCCTTACGGCAGAATGATCATGTAGGTTACAAAATGGTTGTCTTGTGAGAATATCTCTTTTTTCCGATTTACTAAAATGGTTTATGAAAGACGATGTCTCATGAGCACAATGATTTGTCTTGTAGCCAAGAACGAAGAAGGCGCTAAAGTTAATGCACAAAAGTAATGTTACATTAAAATACTTATCTTCTCACGCAAGTATTTTTGCTTATGTACATGTTTAACACTTACTTTGCTCGACAATTTTTATCCATTCTAAAAACGAATCTTATATCCTAACATAACATTATTATGTTCTGAAAGATACCAAACTCACGGAACAAAACGCTAGAGTTAATACAAGCATCCTTATATGTATATCTTAGCCTAAGCACATATACCATGTAGCATGCGTAAAGAAAAAGAAAGAAAACAATAGTCACACGAACTTGTCTTTTGCAATAGTGGCGTACAAAATATTTCGCAAATTTTTCGTATAAATTTGTCCTTCTGTGTGATTACAGAAACCGCAAAGGGATCCAGAAGTCAGCTTGCTTCTTTTATGTAGTGTATGAAAACTGCATTTTTTTCTCACTTGAAAATACGTTTGTTGTCACTTACTTTCATATTAATATAGAGCATAGCGTACACAACAACGCAACTGCTACTAGTACCTTACCGTAATACATTTACAAATAACTCCCATCATCTCACACATCGTTTCAGGACCATCGTTGGTAAATGGATTGAATATGTGTCGTTGTAACATATTACTTGCTGCGGATATCTACCAAATCCGAAAAAAAATGGTTGGGTTACTTGCTCCGTTATCACCATCCTTATCCACAACATTCTCGCAGATTTTCTCTCTCTCTCTCTCTCTCTTTAGCTCAACATCAACACAGCGCCCATCCATTACATAAAGAAATCTATGACCTAACTACGTACGACACGCTTTTGGAAACAACATGTAAATATATATTGGAAAAGAATTGAACATTCCAAAGTGTAGTAAGCTGCATGAGTTTCCACTCAGATTAGTTTCCTTTGGCTGGAAAATATATAGCGTGGACATGAATGGTCGATAAGGGAAAATCGCTCGATAGAGAATGACAGACAAAGCAGAAAGGAAGAGATAGACATTGGAGAATGCACAAATTCTTTTTATATATTAAAGATAGGCATGCATCCAAAAAAAATTTGCATGTACAGCTTGGGAATTTGAATGAGTTAAATCGATTTTCGACCTCATATTTTATGTATTTATAGAAAAGTTGCGACCTAAAATACTAGTTCGTGGCAAGAAAGAAACTTAGACACATTGTCCAAGTTCAACTTTTCTGTTATATTCTCCTTCACCATTGAATTGCTTGGATAATCAAATTCTTTCTCGGTATCACTTTTTTTCTTGCTTCAGGCAATCAGAGGCTGAAGTAGAAACACTTAAATATATAATGTCCCATATGAGAAGACAGTGTAAAATCTTAAAACATAGACATTATACAAGCCAATACAATAAAAAAGTTTAAAAAAGCATTGCAATGCTAGGAATTGGGTAGATACGGATATCTTCATAAAATAATTTTTATTGATTTGATTAGGTACATGCATGTCTCGACTCATGGTTGCTCGCCATACTTCACTCATACTGATATATGGTTAGCTCATACTCAAAATGTAGCTTTTCCAAAAAAAATCAATCATACTTACTCTGGGAAAGCTCCCAACGGAATAGAGAAATGGTCAATAAGGTCGTTCCTTACATGACATAAAAAGGACTTTATGTTAGCATGAGAAATTTTATATATTTCTTTTAAAAAAACGATAAAACTTTCTGCATCCCTTGCTAACTTGTTGCATTTAATAATGCAATATGTCGAATTTTTTTGGAATTCTTAGGACTGCTCAGCGCCTCTTGCTCGTCTCCATCTCCAACTCCGAATTCAGGGTACGTCAAATCTATCATGAACAATCGGCTCAATCCAAGACAGTACGGAAATGAGGATGGAAGTCTAGGAGCAGCAACAGCCGACGCAGTAACGTCATGGTAAGCTATGGGAAAATTTGTCACTGTATCATTTTCATAAAATAGAAAAGGAATTCGTTTAGCCTTCTTTTATGTATGTATGTACCGCATTTACTCTAATAGTCAACCCATGCTTTCAAATGTTGGGCTTAAATCTGTTGTTCGTATTCGAGACCAACGAGCATTACATATTTCCGTGAATATTACTACATAACATATCTTAGCAATCTTATACCCTTATTACTGAAAAGTGTTTTATGTATTTGTTATTTTTTCTCATATTTTCAACTACAACTCTTTTTATTTTTACGTATTTTGTTTTTCCCCACTCTGCCTCGATTTAGCTAGGCTTAACGATTTTTTCAGTTATCGATCAGAAAATGTTGAACTACAAATTATCTCTATCTCGATCAATCAGACTTACACGCTAAGGAAATACCATGTACTGGTCATGATTTACAAAATAAAACTTTTCAAAATACTGTCCACATTTTGTATAAATAGTAGTTCATAGAACTTTCCTTATTTTATACTTGTTAAGCCAGTAAAAACATAATTCATGTTAAGCATTTCGAATCAATATTTTCTAAGAAAGCATTTATTATTTAAGTACATCATAAGAAACATGAAATGGAAATGGATGTAATGTATGTAATGTAAGAATGTAAGACTGTGCCAGAAATATAGTTGACTGATTCCATCTGACGTTTCCAATTGAGCCGCATCTGTAAACATTTGGTCACTTATCATTGATTAGGTTGTACACAAATACCCAAATAAAAAAATCTTTTTTCCTCTTCAATACGAAGTGTTTCACATATGATTAGAATCCATTAGGCAAATTGTTCTTAGAACACAACATTATATTTATTAACGTACAAGCCATTGTGCCATTTGGCAGTATAAATACTACCTACTTTTTGCATAGGATAAAAGGCCCGTTTGATGAATGAGTCTACCAATACATACATCATGTAACTTTATGAGCAATATCAGGAAAGCAGGTTTCAATAGTTCACTATCGATTGAATCCACCATATCGTAATAACCGTAGGCTATTCAAACCCGCTAGGTGTTCTAGATGCATCTTACCATAACAGTTTGTACATCGTTTTTATGAGCGTCCAATATATTTCATATCAGTTCAGAGTGGCTAAAAATCTACTAGTTCTATTCCATTAAATTGCTTCTCTATGGTAATATTTCATTACATCTCACATGAATTATTATTATGTAGGTATTCAATTCTTTAGCACTCCAACTGCCCAGAGCCAGACACACCATAACCACAATTATATGGCAGCTACTTGGTTTCAATTTATATATACGTTCCTAGTAAGCACGTGCATTACCCGTCGTTAGTCTCTGACCCTTTGGTAAGCAGAAAAGGCATTTCGGAGTAGATATAAAAAATTTGTCATACACTCATCCAACAATTTCTTCCACTTATACTTTTTATACAAAGTAGACGAATACCTTGTACCTAATCTAGAGCAATTTTTGTCCTAAAGGGAAGCGCCATGCATCATCATAACTTTTTAGGTACATTAGGACCATTTGGTGCAACCGTGCAACCAGACATATGATACTCGTTTGGCGTTTCCTCTAAAATATGCTCTTCAAGCAAAGTACTATATTACCCTTTTAAGTTTTTTTCGTCAGACTTTCTAGAATTGATTTTTACAACGTTTCCAAGAAAGGGGACTTTGAAGTGTTTAAAATCCTCGGTTGCATTTTTTAATAAGTGTGGAGCTCTTTACGTTAGCAAGTTTTAAAGCTAGGGAGAGAAAAGGAATGGCCTGCACAGCGGAAATGTTTCTGAAATTCCAAAGCATCCTATGAAAGACACGCGTATTTGAATTCTATGACTGTATATCTTATGTGACTACACTTGTCGAAAATCGTGTTCCATGCATGAATGCTCGCGTCCCACAACTCACGCTTTTATTGCGCCAAAACAGAGGGCCTTACGTATATCCCTATACGTATCGAAGGACACTGTATAAATAGAAATTTTACAAGGAGCAAAATAGATACACGGGCTGAATGTAAATGATTTTCATGCTAAGGACAGGCAAATGTTTAAACGCACGTATATATGTGTCATTATATAAAAAACGCATTTTGGTGTGAACATTTTGTTACATGAATTATTATTTACTGGCATTAGGAATGACGGCACTTTAACTGTAAAACAAGTCTCGTTCCTTTCACTGGATAATACACACAAAAATGTGAAACTTGCTACGTAGCCAGTTTTTACAAACAACTGTTATTTTGTACAGACTACCCACCATGAAAGGTACATTAAGGTTTTTTGTGTATTTGCATATTATGTAATATGAATAGCAGAAGAACACAAGAGTGTATAGGGACACCACTATTGGTGAGCTATAACACTAAACCAGTCAGTCCATGTAAAAAAGATTGTTGGATGTGTCAAAGAACTGATAAATTTTCATTTGCGTTTTTTCTTTTGTGTGGAGAGAGTGTATCAGTGGACGAATAAATATTGTGTTCATACATGCATGTGTATTGTTCTTATACGTGATACATGCAAATAAAAGTGGCTTTCTCTCTCTCTCTCACTCTCTCCTCTTTTCTCTTTCATGATGCTCTTGTTGATGGTGATGATGACAGGGCTGGAGACTACACAGCATCACGGAGATCGTCACCCCCATTGGAAGAGCAAGAGCAGCGCTGTGAGAATGGCTGGTGTGCAGAGGATGGAACCTGTTCTTGTAATCCATGCTGGAGCGGACCCACATGTCAAGAATATGGTAAGTGGGGAGAATGCGAACATGATAAACAACCTATTTCAATAGAATTTAACACAAGACACATAACAATATGCTTTCTTATTACTACCCATATACTACATCTATATTGCATTAGCGGTTTCACTAGGCCTTTCAATAAAACGGAAATAATGCATTTGTAGAAGAGAAAGTAGGGCTACATACATACATACAAGTGGTTGAAGTAGTAGTGGGTGTATTGTCCTTATTTTGTTGCTACAACAGCTTTTCTCTTTTTTTCCCATTCACCACTATGTTTTCTCACCAAACAAGCCCACTTCACAACTCTCATCACATTCATAGGAAAATCACTAGTGGAAGTAGCAGGAGCGGCAGAGGAACATGATCATCATAGGCCGATCTAAAATTTATGCATATCATCTTCAAAACTACAGTGTACGACCGTAGATCAAGTTGGTTGTATAGGTATATATGTATGACACATGGAGATGAGAAATCCTCTCTTGGAGTCAATGGTGCAAAGATATACATCATCATCGGGCTTTTGGTGAAAGCGGAATGGATATAAATACAAGCAAATGTGGAAATTGAACCTCTCTTTATTTCGTTGCCCTTCCTGTCTGATCTCTGGAAATGCATAATACTTTAGGCGTAGACAGGCATAAATATTCCAAAAATTTACTCAAATCGGTTGCATCCTCTGCTCTTCTGTGGCTAACAAGAGATCTCTTTTGGGTTTGCTGTGGCGTAAAACGTAACCCTATATGTTTTACACAAGGGATGCCTATGTAACAACGGGGCTTCCCTTTATAAAAGGAAGGTACTTGCATGTTATATGACATGCCATGAATTATGAAAAGTATTACCTTGATGCTAGCTGTTCCCAGTGTCCTTGGTCCATTTCATAACGAACCAAGAATAGAAGTGGTAGATTGAACATTTGGAAATCATTCCATAATTTTTTCCAAACCACCATGTCAATCGTTCCTGCTGTCTTTATAAGTATGCCGCTTTGAAGGTACTTTCATTATGTTACATAATTTTAACCTTTTATTCCGCAATCATGGTTGCAAAACTATCTACAATTGGGTTGGGTATTTGATAGAGCTGGCTTATATTATATTCATGCTCGTTTCCTGACAGATTTGACAGATCTGTTTCCAACTACCATGTATATGCATGGTGCAATATTCACAGACGTTAAAATTTTTGCCACTATAAAAGTATAGCCACCATAAAAACATTCAGCTTTTTACACTTGATGAGCACTAGTATATAGTTTTTAGCACACACTTAATATTAGTTATCATGATATTTTAGGATTACGGATTCAAGACAAATCTTATAGAGAAGTTTAATTTCATGAATCAGCTTGGCGAAAACTAAATTTATAAACAGTACGGAGAAATACATAGGTCACCAGTTATTTGCAGTAAAAGCAACAGTTTGACACACCCAAGTAGATTTCGATGCTATAACTGAATAGAATGTTAAACAAAAGGTTATAATTTTTCCCAAAATATAAATTTTTGGTATATTACAATAAAATATATACATACCTACATACTTGAAGACATGCAAACATGTCTGATCGTATGTCAATAAGATTTGATTATGTCATTTGAACAGAAAAGTAATTGAAAAATGATATAATTTCATTTTTGTCCTTTTGAAAGGCTATTTACAATACATAATCGCTAAACTAGTTTCCATCACCCACTGTAAAAACCAATAAGCGACCGTACCCATAAAATGATGATTTTACTTAACCGGCAGTCTCAAACCCTTTAGAAGTTCCTATAACAACTATGAATATTGTATGGGATAAAGTTAAATACCAGAAGCCTCCAACTGTCAAGCATTATAACGGCATTCATAGCAGTACCTTGTGCATGCTTACAACTTGAATTCAAAGCATGTTATTCTTTTATACAGTACAAATTTCCTTTCTTCTGTGTACATCCTTCCGTAGGCTCAGCCAAGCAAAAGCAGAAGAAAGGCGAAAAAACCTTAACACGACCAATCCATTAACATTTACGCATGCAATAAATTTTAAGTGGTTTCCCCACGGAGTAAAAAAATTGAAACAGGAAACACCGTTCTAGTCTATCCCTTTCCTTGAATGAAATTGCATACGTGGGGAACATGCACAAAAATTTTATCTCTGAACTCTTATGGCCTTGCATCCTAAGAAATAAAGGAATTTATTTTTTTCCCTCCTCGTATGTAGTAAATTCTACTTTTTTGTTTGTGAACTGCTTGCATGCCTTCCGTCGTCCCTTTTCTTTTTGATAATAATAATAATTTAACAGATAGTATACCTTAGAACCAGCTCCCTTGCCTTTTTTCCCTGCTGTTTTGTGCTGTTGCACATTTCTTCAAATTAATGAGGGGGATCGCCAACGGAAAAGGCATGTTGTTTTTTATGTTTGTTTTCCCCAATTGCTAAAGCCACAGTAGCCAACACTACTGTTACCACATTGTGACGGCACAAGACTATGCGGTATGGAAAAACCCAGTATGAGCTAGACAAATACATATTCACTATTTCTTCGTGTTCTACTTTTTTTTCTTTTAGATATTTAAAATAAACGTAGAGTTTGCCATATTCTTTTATGGGATCCCCCATTTGGATGCAACCGTAGTAAAAAGCATTGCGGCATCCAGGGTACTACTTAAACAAGTCTAAAAACCCGGTAAAAACTTGCTGTTTTCAGTGTTTTAGGCAAAACACACTATCCACTAAATTCCCTAGGAAAAAATACACAGGCGCGCACTTTATTATGACTACAACAAAGAAGACACACTTGCATGCATAATGTACTTTGATATCGTCAAAATTCGAAATTCTTTTACGTGTGCTTTTCCTCCACTACCGCCTAAGAAACCACTTTAACCTTCTGTACAATATTACTACTTTCTTTTTTTCTCTAGAGAGGTTTTCTTTCTTGGGGTAAAATGACCCTGCATCCCTATTTTCAAGTTATTGTGGAGAAAATGCTGTGTTACGTTGTTCCACTTCATTCTCTTCTCATTACGCTACTTACATAATATTATGTTAACAAGTTTGAAGATATTGAGTAACCCTTCCACACTGAAAGGGAAAATGACTACAGGCGCAGAATTTTTGGGTAGAGAATTAAGGTAGTGCATGAACATCATAGAATGTGTTGCATTTGATCATTTATTTTACCATACCACGCTATGGTGTATTCAGATCAATGAAACGAGTAAAAATAGATACACGCTTATCCATAAACATACAACAACAATAATGTATTTATATATGTGTCGAGCTACATTTACTTACCCTAAAATCTGAATTAATGACCTGATGCAAACGTACAAATTCAGCTTGCAAAATAGAATTAAGAATTTTAGTTAGTCTACAATTACAACGGATATTGTTTTCTGTAAACAAGCAAAAAAAACTATGCTATGCATATCGATTCATCATAGCTCATGCATTCTCGGTAATAGGTTTTACGGGAAACTTACATACAAACACTTGACAAGACACAAGCAAAAAGTTCTCCACTTGATTTCAGCATAGCTTGTAGCAAGGTTGAACTGATTGTAATTAATGATATTTTTGCTGTAGTCGACAGATTTTCTCCTCGATTTTTGGCAGAGGAGCCATTTTTCATTGTGGATAGTGCATCTACAATGTCTTCCGTATCCTTTCCGCCTATTCCATCAGTTGACTCAACGGATGGCCCTATCCAATTCTTTCAAAACGCCATGCCAGCATCTTCATCATTTTCAGCGTCATCATCAGACTTAGCAACAGTTCCTCGCGTAAATAAGGCACAAAACGTAAGCCCAAAAAGTGTAGAGTCATTGTTTCAACCGTTATCATCGTCATCATCATCAAATTCAGCTGCAGTTGCAGATTCCACAGGAAAAACTAATTCGTTGGATTCTAATTTGAGTACGGATGAAGCTAAGAAGCACAGCAGCAGTAGTATCAGTGGGGGTAGTATTGCACAACGTCCAGAACTACTTTCAGGTGGAATGCGATCATCCCCGCTATTCCGGATTGAGGCAGCAGACGATGACTTGGGCCTTACATGTCAGCTTGGTCAGGTAGGACCAGCTGCAACGTGCCCATGTGCAACCCCAAGATATAAAGTGATAGGGGCCAGTACCACTTTTCCTGATGATAGATCGTTAGCTTCTACCAATCACCCCGAGGAGACTGATAACAATCGACCTTTACAAGAAAGTAGCTTTTATAATTCCTTCCCAGAAACCAATTCATCAAGTTTTCCCACGTCGACAAAAACGAGCGATGCAGGTAGCGATAACCCGAATGACGGTCGTGTAGGGCCATGTCCAAACAGCTGGACACCAAGGTGTCAAATCCTTAATTCAATCATGTTCCTGGCTGATGAAGAAACAGGTGATGTCTTTCTAAGAAATGGATATACCCTTCAGCCTGGAAAATTCTATTTTATCACACTTGAGGTGTTCGGTAAGTCATAATCATTTCCTATGAAGATATATGTATTTATCAGTTTTCCTTATACAGTAAATAAGTCGATAGATATCTTGTAGATAAAAGAGGGTAATCTGCTACAATATTCTTTTGAAGTCTATTTCATCTGAATCTGTATGATTACCAGATATTCTAGAAAGTAAAACAAATTATTACATTAAATGCCAAGATAAATCCGCAGATAAGAAAAGGAGTATGACATAACGAGAAACATACATTGATCGTGGGATAATACTTACCCAAGTAACTTAATTAGTTTTCGTTTTCTCCTCGTGGATTCATAGAAAAGAAATTAATTAAGTTAAAGTGAATTTATAGAAAACATCAGGGACATGTTCTACGAACAGGTCAGTGGAGCATAAAAATCTTATTAGATCTTCATTCCTTTTTTTGTGCCCAAGTCGCATGTGTTCCTTAACAAGGAAATGTTTTGGAAGGTAGGTTATTTCAGAAATCAACAAAGAATTTGTCGTCCTTAATTTAATTACAACTACTGACACTTTTCTCATGGCAATTTTACTCTGATTGAATTCCATAGACAATATAAGAAAGGAGCCACGCTTGGCTGTACATTCTAATTCTTTTATAAACTAAATCTACACAATGTTTTAAAGTTTCCCAATATTTTTCAGTTTAAATTAAAGGAATATAAAGCCATCTTTGTCTGTTAGCAAATAGTACCAAAATTAAAATGCGAATTAAAGAAGAAGTAAATAGGTAGCATTATCCAAAGAAAGCTCATCGCTTCATGTTGGCAATTTTACTTGGAAAATTCTCACGACCCCATGGGAAACTGCTTCTTTACTACAGTAATCGCATAATTCAGATAACACTGTTGCACGGCATACTTACATATATATCTGTTGTTTCCAAACAGGTCTGGAGAGAATGGTTATAGTTTTTTTGAGGGACTGTGTCTATAAATATTTCATGCAAAGTAAACCAGGCAAAGTGATGTGAGAAGTATAAAAGACTGCAAAACTGCTACCTCTCCTCTCATCTTGAGTCCGGACATGAACCTTTGAGCATACAGCTTCTTGCAGTTTTGTTTCTTGTTGCAAAACTGCGTTTTACTCTCCATCTCTTATGCTTCACTTTAGAATGACTATGATCACAGAGATCACAGCTTGGCATGGATATGGTTGTATTAGCAACAAACAGTCATCATCATGTATCCACAACTCAGCGACCTTAGCGTAAATGTATGTGTTCTCATGTGTGCTTCAACTCAACTCGTTATATATTCTATATACATTATTATCCCCTTCTAAACTGACAAGGGGAATTAGGGGGAGCTTAAGACACTTTCGTGAAAGCTAGTTAATTCGAAATAACAGTTTCGTGTTAATTCATAAATATGTGATTAGTGACAGTTTATAGCAAAGCTCGCTCCTACTAATTTAATCTGTTTTTAACTCAAATGTATGATGAAACAAAGGATTATACGGGGTCTATAGGGAAATCCAAGAAATGAAATGAAAATGGCAATAAAGGAAGAATAAGCGAGAGCTCTCATCTCATTGTGTGTAATATCATGTATACCAAGCTCATATTTTATACACTCACTCTCACATGCATAAAAACAAAATAATATATAAAAAACCCGCAGCGTCATCAAGCTCAATTTGAATAATAACTTTAGTACGACTTCAGGCTTTTTTCTCAAGAACCACTGCCGCTTTTCATTTTGTATCTTGTTTTCTAAAACTCTAAAATGGCTTGAATCCATAAGATATTCCCTTGCTTACTGCTTAAATTATACGGTTCTACCCCATGAGACGTATTATTTTTTGCAGAAAAGGTCTTCAAAATTCTCTGGATTTTCCCGTTGCATTTTTCATTCCTTACCAACTTTTTCTTTTAGCTGACAGGCCAAAAAGTTGTAAACAGCATCTTACAAACCTCTCCAAAATATTAATGCATAAATTTACTCAAATAAGAATGTTGCACTTGGAGAATATATCCTTGTACTCTAGCAACACTCAACTTCCATTAGTACACGTTTCCTTTAATTTTAATTTTTTTTAAATGTTTGCGTACATAGTATAAGTACCATATACATTGTAACCTCTTACCAACTTCATTTCATAACGTCGCACTATTTTTTTGTTCTTACGAAGTTGACATTTTTTAATGATGTTCACCTTTGCTGATTACTTCTAAGTTGATTAGCCCTAACTTGATAATATGTGCATGGGACGTAAACTAGGTCAAAATTAGCAAAGTTAGCAACCTTGAGCCTTTTCATCTGACTAACTACTATGCTAGTTGGCACCATGCCTCTAAAGTTGACAACTGCAGATCTACATTCTACCACCGTCCACAATACCCTGGCGTCCATTATAGAAGATCAATTCACATTTTTTATTATTTTACTTGCGTGATAATACATACTTCTATATGCAGAAGGTGTTGGAATTCTTGCAACGCCATCAGCACTTCTTTTCTTACTCGTCGCTCTTTTAAGCCTGAAAAGTTTGTTTTTCCTGATGTAATATAACTTCATGCCTTTGTTACTGAAAGAAAGAAAGTCTTTCAAGGGAAGGGAGATTTTTGACAGGTATTCTCTTCGATTATGTACATTTTGTGTAGAATATTCTGGATAAAAGGAAGCTTCAATGAGAATAACAGCGATTCTTTTATGGACTACGAAATCATGTCAGATTTTGCGTTTTACTTGTAGCATATGCCATTCGCAAGCATCACAGCAAAGGCGGGCTTATATAGCACAGAGGATTCTAAATACAGGCGCTGCTACAAGCATATTTTGTTTGAGCGCTTGTTTATTGATCACGACATGTGAACCGATTGAATAGGAAAGCATAAATGCTTTTTATACACCCGACAGAAAAAAACACCTCCATGGGAATACATTTTTATATATTATGGTAGAAATAGGAGGAAAAGGTGGAATGGCTTAGTTACAAGCTATTACGTAATGCACCGTCTATGCACGAGCTAGTACTTTCTCCATGCTCAGGAAACGTGATTCATGTCGAGGTACACATATAAGGCTTAGCTCCACTACTTTTACAGCGATGACAGGAGCAATGAAGGGAACAACGTGGAGAAAGGGAAGGAGAGAGATTCTCCGTGTAGTCTCTCAGTCTTGTTCATTCTTAATCGGATGATTTGCAAGAGAATGGTGTCGTATCAATAACATACGCTTCTCACTCTGTAAGCCACACATTGTAAGGTAAAAAGTAACTCATATGCCTTCAGCTTTCGTTTGGGGAGTTATTAGAATTTTACTGATGGAAGTTATTGAATGACGATTATGTAAAATCTAAATGAGGTGTTCATAAGCCAAGTAAGCTTATACATGACATAAAAAATATCTCTCAGTCTCCTCTACCCTACAGTAAAAGAGGGGAAGAAGGGTTATTATTGAAAGACTGTGAATAATGATCTTTAGACACAAAGATCACATACTATTATCCTCGTATGTATTGCAAAGTAATGCTTGTGTAGTCGAGTGTGGAACAAATAAGATGGGATGGGCTTAAGCAGTGTGGAAAGATGTACCTTATTGAATCAAAATTGAGTCGGAGATTGTTCATAAAATTAAGTTTGATGGTTGAATGGGCTAATTTGCTTTGCATGGAGCAAGTAAAAAACTACTTTTATTAAATGTATTTGATGAAATGTAAGTTTGAGTTAACTCTACCGAGAAATGAGGATGATTGCATTTTTCAAGAAATAAAAAAATCATAATAAGCCACCATGCCTAAATTGTAATGCGTACATTGCTTAATCTCTGACAATGATACGAATTGCATAGGGGAGGTCTATACTCTGTTTCTTATTTAACGTTGTAAAATTGAGCAAACAGAGAATCTTTGAAAATGTATATGAAGCCTGTAGTTTCAATCTCGTCACAGTAGTGACTTATCAAGCACTAATAATAATAAGTAGGCAGTGAAATTGTGTAATCTTCTCCTGTCACGAAATTTTATTTTCCATTATAACGGTTCTTGGAAAGGACATAATAAAAAGAATCGATTATCAAGTTGATTGTGCTAGTAGGATATTGTTCATCCATTTATTCGTATTCAAGCGTCATTTCATTTCCCCCTTGTCTTCTTTTTCCTTTCTTTCCTGGCTTTACTTAAACATCCGCTGATACCATCCAGCTTTCTTATTTAGCAAGGTAAAGAAAGGAGGCCAGTTACCAATCTCAGAACACAGGCAAGTAATATTTAGGACGGTGAATAATTTTAAACCGAGACAAGGCTAATTTTCCAATTTCCAATTACTTGGTAAATCTTGGCTTTCCCATTTTCCAAACCAATCTTTTGACCAGAGTTTGATCCATAAAGGGAAATGTAGTTGGATCGTGTGAATGTGATTTTGATTTCGACAAGGCAAGTGTACAGAATGTAAAGCGTCTAAATGTCTTTTATTTGATAATATTAAAAACCTCATACAATAGACGGTTGACTAGTAGGGGAGTGCTTTATAGGCGCTTATGCCATGTTCTCATTTTATTGTCAACAGGAAGGCTAAGGCTACCCTGGTTGAAAATCTTTAGTATCTAGGGCACAAACCATATACCTTAATAGTTTATTGAGTGTGACAGTTGAAAGGGTTATAAGATGCTAGTCTATATATACTCTCTTCTTCCCATAAAACTCCCAAGGTGCATGCTAATTTGAAATTTCATTGTGACACCTTTTAATTTGTACCCGAGGTAGAAAAAAACGGAAAAAAAGTCTAATCAAACTTTTAGTGTAAGGGTTCTTCCGGTCCATCGTCCTAATGGATTTGCTACAATTTGGTGAGCCTTTCTTCCTTACTTCTACTCTCTAAGTTGGTTCATTTGTATGGATTAGGGATGGTATAAGGGAAAAGAAAGAGAGAGAGAGAAAAGAAAGAAACGGTCATAATATTGGCATCGAACGAGAGAAGAAGAGGTAGCAGTCGCAATGCGATAGTAGCAATAGTTTTGGTAGAACCTGTAAAAAATCTAAATTCACAGCATTCTTACTAGAATAACAATATATTTTGCTTCTATCCTCTTGAAATCACTTTTTCTTCTCTTTCCCTCTCTCTCTCTATCTCATATACAAGTATCTCATACATTCTTAGCCAACTTACAACAAAGCCATTCATGTGTGTGTGTACCTTTGAGAAAGTCACTTACAACCACGGAGCCACACACAGTGTTCTTCACTCTTCACTTCTTTTTCCACGGAAGTAACATAACAGCAAAAGTAGTAAAACCACCTTCCGACAAGTCTCACTTTTGGAATACTGACAAGCCACTTCAACACTAACGCATATGTATACCCTTTGGCTAGAGCGGGAGCAGTGGTCTATACAATGCAGCATGGGTCTTCTTCTAAGCCCCTGTCTGTATACTATGTACGTGTGTGAGTGAGCGTATGTATTATTATGTGCTTTCTCTTACTCCTCTCTCACTATCTCAAAGTAACAAGAGCCGTGTGGTATGGTGTGTGTGTGGTGTTGTCATATCATAAAAATACATAGAATTAAGAACGACGGACGGACGCATGGAGAAAACTTACTTTTATCAACCGCACATATACACTTTTCTAAAATCTTGTGTACTTTTATATACACTTCTCTAATGCCTCTTTTAGAATCACGCATCCTGACTTTTCCTCTTGTCAGTATCATGTCTAGCAACTTGAAAATTATGACGAACTTCTCAAAGTAAACTTCCGACATGATAAGTAAGAATTCTGACATATTATCATGTACCATGCCACTTCACTTTCAATATTCTGCCCATTGTTGTCTGAGTCATGTACATAATTACCTTGAGAAGTATGATAAGGCACTAAATGACCTAAATGATATTTCCCTTTCTGTAAAAGAACTTTTCTCCAACTTTTTCTCAGGTTACCCTCCAGTTCCCTTTACAAATTATAAAGGGGCTATAAAGGGCAATGCGGTGTGGGATATACATTGTTGATCATCTCTCATAATAAATTAATATTACGTAACCTTCCAAGCACTAGGGTATTCCCACAACTGGAAATGTTCTCATTACGTCAAATACCTCTTTCTACAAAATACAATGCAGGAGAAACCAAAAAGACACTTCCGTAAGGCAGCAGTAACGTTGAAATTGCAGCACATGTATAAATTCTTAGTTGGCTAAAAATATTTTGCTCAGTCTGGAGATATGATAAAATTTATTAGTTGCAGTATTGCGAATCTCCCGACATGGGGTGGTATTATTCCCAAAACAAATTCGCAAGGTACATTATTACCTGTGTAGGTACACAACGACATGATCAAGTATGCATAAACTATTCATATTTTGCTGTTCCTCACAGCTAACCGCATTGCATACAAATCATCAGGATGCTGGTGATTTCTTACATTCGTACACAAAAAGTGTGCAACCACTTACCGTAAAGATGACTGCATATCATAAGTCATGAGTACGGCTACAGTTCAGTTGAAGTAGTAATAATATAAGGCAATGTATTTGAAGTCAGTGAAAGCAGCCGTTTTCGCTCCCTTTTGGTCATACACGGTTCCCTGTATTACTCAACTCTTATAGAGACATTGCCGGACCAGTATAAATTTATATTAACTGAAAAACATATTTCTAGAATAAATAGCCGCACATCAATGAGCTGCAATGCGATAAAAGGAAAAGAAGGAAATTAGGCCTACGGTTATGCTCATCAAAACTATAAGTTGAGATGAGTTAAATGAAATAGGGTCGAGTATATGGTGAAAAAGAATTGAATACGTTGGTGCCCAATGAATATATGTACAATCTCTGTTATTATTATCTACGTAGTTACACGATATCTTACTTTAGAGTGTAATCTTTCACTTGACATATAAGCACGTGCAAATTTTCCCTGTTTCCTCCTAACATTCACCACAACTCCGACCTTCGTTTAATTTTACAGCGCTGCCAGTAAACAGCTCCGGATATAAGCCATGGAGAGAACAAATCGTGGCTACTTTGTACGTTAAATCATTGCCACAGAGCGACAGTCAACCCTCTGCGCCGCAACATTTCTCAGGTTAGCTATCTTAAGTCAGATAAGTTCTTTATTACTTGCACACAATATTTGCGTGTCCCTATATGTAACGCTGAGTAAGATAAGATAAAATACCTAGTCTCACAGAGAGTATCCTGTAAGAACATAATATGCCTTTGCTGTATAACACGCTGTACGAGTAAAACTTGAGCTTGAGAAAATGTTCATTAATTGACTGCCAGAACGCTGTTGTTTCCATTTTCTTTGAGAAGGGAGATTAAGTGACAATAATAAGTCATTGTTTACACAGGGTCTGTTGAACAGAGAGAAGAGGATGTCAACACAGTCAACACTCCAACAAGCAGTCTGTCATCCGAAATGCAAGAAAATAATAATTATGACGAGGATGATGATGGTGAGGAAGAAAGTCGGGGAAAGGCTGAAGCTGGAATTGCAAGGAGTGGAGAGGAGAAACAGGAAACGTTTTTGAGTCGTAGTAAGCATATTTTTAATTACCGCCCACTTGACTACTCTCAAGACATGGGCAAAATTAACAACAGAAATAACAGTTCACCCGCTCTTTCACAAGATGATGATGATGACGATGATGGGTGGGAAGCTACAGGAAAGGAGCAGAATGATGAAGAAAGGAGGATATCAGGGAAAGGGACAATCTCACATATCTACTATTCAACCAACAAACAAAATGAAAATCACAAGAAATCCAATGTACCGCATAGAATGACTAATGCCAAGAATAAACTCCCATATGCTCTGAGGGCAGATAGGCCTCACTTCAAGTATCCCCTGAACTCTCCAACCCTTGATTTTGTTGACTCTGGTGACTCAGCATATGAGACATTGATCACAAACCAAGGATACTCATCGGAGCGGAAGAAGCGTGAAGTAAGAAACCATTTATTACTTTCATATTATCAAACAATTTTCCAGTACAAACTGCATCTCCTCTATGTCTCCTTCTCCTCCCCTTTGCATTAAACCATCCTGTAGCGTTATGCGCTATCCATAACATAATATTTCAAGTTGTCAACATGCAAAAATTTATTTATACTCTGCTTTTCCTTAAAAGACATAAATGAACAATAAGAAAATTCAAGTGTTTTAATCATATTATTGGTTCTTGGACAACTTTTGCTTTACAGGTACCTGACAAATCACAATTAAAAATGTTCATCAGCAGGATCAACTCAGGAGGCGGTGCTAACACAACGATACTACCTTTGGGCGTTGTTGCAAAGCTTAAACTACAAATTCAAGTTGTTTCAATGCCACAACCGAAGGATTTTAGTTTAGAGGTCAGTCTTCATTGAAAACAAAAAATACATTCATTCTGTAGTATGTAGATATCCCAAACGTAACGTATTTATACAATGAAAAAACGATATGTATGCATAATATGAGCTTTCATTGAAGAACACGACGGTTGAGAAATTTGAAGGAACGTGATACTAAGGGATGTTTGTTATTGACTCATTTTTGTAGATACGCACTTTACGTGCAAAAGAGAAAAACACCAAGCTTGTGATTCTCTCAGCATACGTGATTTCCATTGGATCCGACATATCTTTTGATAAAGGTAGCACCAACCTGGCCCCGCTTATGATGCCTTGGAAAAACTCTACCGTGGTACGTCATTCACCATCTCAATTCTGTGAATTCTTTGCATGTGTGTTTTTGTACACCATGACAGAAATAGATTGCACTCTTTTGCTGTACATTTATCCGTTTCCCAGTTTTGTCATTTACTGATGTCTATGTACGTTAGGATAAACTAATGGATGGCTGGAAATCCGTATTTCCTGTTTTGCACTTTCCCTTTAAATAACACTGAGAAGTTTATTTGATTCATGGATCATGCTCGCAAAATGTAGGCAAGAGCTAATGAAATCCTTGGTGAATAATATGTACCGGTGTATTGTTCAATTTCCATTTGGGCTCACGGAACAATCCTACAAAAACTCAATTCTTTCAGTTGTATTTGGAAGAGTAATGAATTCCATGGTCGAAACAGGATGTGTCACTTCCTAATTTCATCAATGTCAGTCTATTTCTGCCACACATACAGAGAATTAGTTTATCCATTACAATACAGAGCATATTATGTTATAAAGGAAATATACGCAAAATTTCAAGTCAAATTACTCAAAACGCAAATCATAAAAAGTACTTTGTTTTTCATCTAATTGCCATTTGTATGACACTTTCAGTACGACAGTGTCATCTGGGAATGGAAGAATGTAAAATGTGAAAAGCAAAAAGGAACCGAGCAACTAGCAACTGGCAGTAATAACAAAACCCGAAAGAACAATGAGATCCTGATAGAGTTTGAAATAGTTGCCATCAATTCAAAGGATCCTGGAAGTGTTGTGAATCGATGGATGAGCTCTACATCCGCATTACCTTGGCAACAACAGGAAAGGAGTAGAGGAGCCAGTAGTAAAAGCCATAGTGATGGCTTTCCCCATCAGAAAGAACTGAGTGATGATATAAAACACTCCCCTCTGCCAAAACCCGTCATTTCAGAGTCGTTCAAAAAAGCTACTACAAACGAGTTTGATGTGATCACTGTCCCTGTTAGTGCTTATATTACATTCCCCAATGGACAAGGACACGACCATTATCATCATCATTGGGATGACTCTGGCGCAAACTTAGATCAAGTAGGGATAAAAATCAGGAAGGAAAGTGATGAGGACAGTGGTGATGGTGGCACTACGGCACGTAATAGTGTTGATAATTTTACCAAAGGTGATGATGACAATTATTACGTTTATACACGAACCGATACTTTTACCCAATCAACAACCATTACTGCACAGATCAACATTCCTGTGAACTGCTCAGATAATAGAGACATATCAAGTGCCACGAATCAGTCTTATGGTACATCCCAAACTAATGAGAAGTCAACGTCAGGAACTGTCAAGCGAAAGGTATGTTTGTTTGGTATCGTTTTTGTGCTTGTATTTTTAATCAAATACCAGGGTTAAATTTTTGTTTTAAGGAAATGTAAATTTTAATTGAATGCATACATGAAAATATACACTTAAAAGTTATGACACAGATGTATATGTATATATGTATATATATGATGCTTTACCGATTTATATACGTCATAAGAAAAATCAGTTTGCCTGCAAGAAACTTGGTTGAAATTCTATAGCATAAAACAGCTTCCCTCGGAAGTGAACGATACAACTGAACTTGTTTCAATTGAAGAAAAGCAATAGCTTCCTGTAAAACTTTTCCAATAAACTTTTTCATAAATCTAGATTTTTGTATTAATTACACAAAAGTACAAAACCAAACAAGTGTAGAAAGAACTACTTGTAATGAGTGGGTATATAAAGTTGCACTTGTGAGTGTCCTGCAAGATTTTTTTCTCTCGCTCCTTGTAAATGCAGTTTTAAAGACATTCACAAGGTAAAAGTTGATTATAGGCTTGGAAAACTTTTTCTTGCGAACCTAATGAGACGAAAGGAAACTTGCCCTGTTTTTTGTACTAATAGCACAATTGTTACTACTAATAACATGTTCATCAGTTGGCTACCAAAAAGTAAAAATTCATTTTGTCCTTGTAAACTCTCTCACACATTACCAAACTCTTTCCTTTCTCCACAGTAATTTCCTTCGTTTTGTAACTCCCCTTTGCCTAGTTTTGATTTGGTGGTGGTGTGATGCATTCAAAAAAAGCCTTGAACTATCCGATATTTTCACTGGAATCCCAATTTATAATATTAGATTTCACGGATTGTCATGTACATTTGCACATTAATGACATTTTCTCTCCCGTCTACATCATCCACATTCAAAGGATTTTATTAGAAAATGTTCAGTCATGTTTACGCTCCCCGTTTTACAGTTGATTCGAACCAATGATAAGGCCACTAATTAAGAAGCTTACACGATTTGCGTTGGAATGAAACAGTTCCACGTAGGCTCGTGAGTAATGACAACAATAGTTTGGTTAAAGTGGGCAAAAAAAATGTTTGGGGAAAGTTGCTGTTCCTTCTACTGTTACTTCGTTGGTTACATAAAGGAGCCACAATATTTTGGTTTGCAACGTGATAGGAATAACAATAATACTAGCCAGAAAGCTCTATTCGTTTACCTTCGTTCATTGTGCACAATATATTACAAACTACAGTCAATAATACTAACAACCTTCCTACATCAACTCTATCCTTTCACTTCAAATATGCTCGTGCAATCTCACTCTACTCTTGGCATGCTGAGTTGGTAAGGAAAGGTAGCTGTTACCCTGGTAATAGATTGAGACAGACAGAAATAAAAACAAGTTATGTTATTCCGTCTCCCAAGTGTATGGCAATGTTACTGTTGTGGGTCTCTAATAGGTGGTCCTCACGAAATGAGCTGAAACCAAGTCCATTCATACTTTTATGTATAATACGTGGAAATGTTGTGTAGTGAAAGCAACCGGGCGTACTCTTTCAAATGTAAGATTTTACCCTAAATTTTATGTATATATAGAGATACTCATGTACATATGAAATTTCACCTATATATAAACCACTTTCTCTCCGAGAAAAATATTTCATTCAGGATGGAAGAAAGGAACGTTGCAGCATGATTAACCAGCTGTATCCTGAAACACATGGTTTGCTCAAATGACTTTTATTTTCTCTATTGAAGGTATATAGACACACAAATTCTCATCCAGGTGTTGCAGATCTGAAACAGTGTAATACAACGCAGTATCTTTTTTCATGAGTCATAAGTTTGCCTGCTACAATTTAACTGCTTTTTTAGACCCCACTTCTGATGCGATCATATCATACCCCGTTTTGCTGTGTGTATGATACATAAAGGTATATATAGTATTTTCTTGAGTATCTTGTATACAAGGCAAGTGAGTATGTTTAAGTAAGTTGAGAAAATCATTCTTTAAAATATCCAAGAGCTACGGACCATTAGAACTGTCACAATTTAATACAGCTAAGATTTCCCAAGATGCATATGTTAGCTATTTTAAGTTGCCAAACTTGAAAAATAAAAGGGTTGTGTGTGTGGCAATCATTTTGTGAAATGGCTTGGATTCTTTACTCGTCCCTTTTTGCTTTTACTTATTTCATGATATTTTTTTGTGTTTACTTTCTACAACATTTTTTTCTTCTTCTCGCACTTCCTTTTTGATTCGTTTTGGTCTACATAAAGTAGTAAAGAAAGATCTACTAATGTTTGGATAGGAGAGCTCTATTTTATTTCTTTATCTGTTTGAGTGCCTCTGCTACTGCTTTTACCTCGTCTTTTCCTGCTTTCCTAGTAATAAGCAGGGCCATTAAAGGATGAGTGGTATATATCCTGAATTTTTTGCATTATGCATGCACACACTACATGTTATGTGATAAAGAATACACACACACACTATATTACGCCAGATGTTGTGTAGGTTTGCTGTAAGTGTGTGTAACATGCCAATAAACGATGACGGTTCAACGGACCAGCTTGCATCCTTTGATATAAACTTGACTTTCTCTTTGCTTCCACTGCTAGTCAAAGTAATACTTCTTTCCTTTCAACCTATCATTTTTATATGGCCGGAAGGGGACATGGAGTGAGACGACTGAGAGACGAAAAAAAAATTTCATTGACTGTCTGAAAGAAACAGAGAATACAAAAAAGTCGTTGAAACGAAGTGACGTCATGTAAGTCGTATAGCCATAGCCATCATATACTTACACACAGTTTATACTCTCATTATTTAAACCTTTGGCTTAAATTATGCAGAAGCCATTCCAAGTTTAAAAAGAACTTTATTTCACTGACAGGATAAATTAAGTAACAACATTTCATATAAAAATTAAGATAAATAATAAATCTCATCCATAGAGATTCCAAGTTTGTTTCCAGTAAACATATAGATGGATAAACTGTCATGAGAGATACGGTTATTTCACTAATAATACTAGAATCAAAGGAATGTAAGAAACCCTCATTTAATTCAAGTAGGTATTCAATGACGATCTAACTGTCATTTCTGTCTCTCTTCTTTAAATAAATAGCATGAGAAAAGTACTTTTTCATTTCTGGTAATGTCTGCCTTTGCAACTTTCCGTTATGGCTATACGATATTCTCGTACTTGAATATACATAATACGGATGTGTACTCTTCAGTTATGAAACAAGCTTTCATTCCGTTTCCCAATTAATGGCACGAAAAGCTATTGTAATTACGATTTGAGATTTTGATAAGAAAGTTGCAGACTCACTCTAATATGTTTTTACTGTCCGTTGTGATGGTAGTAGTAGGTTACATTAAATTGAAAATCTTGTAATTAGGCAGTTAAGTTAATCTTAAAATTGACGGAAGTATTACCCTAACCAATCTCCAAGAAAGTTTAGTGCATTCAATAGCGAGTTGAGATACAAATACAAAATATTGTGAAAATCGACGAAAAGTTTGTTTAGGTCAGTATTCAACAAATTTGTAAAATTCGTTTTTACAAGGTACAACACATGTATAATATACGAAGTTTATTGAAAACAATACCTTAAGTTTTAAAACTGGCGTTTTGGTAGAGTTCCGAAGGCTAAGCTTCCAAGGTCAAAACAAATAAAATTTCAAAATACACTAAAAATTTGTTAAATATTTTTTTAGTTAGTTTTAACAAGCATTCCGACTTTAATTGATCATAAAAACTCTTAACCTTGTATTTATGTACACATTATAAATACAAATCCACTCAAGAAATAAGCTTCTTAAATTTATACTCTGTCTGCTATAAATGCAAACATCTCATTTTGCATTTATGCTTGCTTAATACAGTTGTTTTACTTTTTAAAATTATAGCTTTCCAATTTAGACATTCACATTTCATCCTTATTTGAATGGAATGACTAAACAACGTAGAAAATGATTCTTGTGTTTTGCATGAACCCTAAAAATACTTCGGAGTGCACTGCATTATCCCATCAAAATTCGTTATAACAAAATGCTTCCGATTCCCTCACATGTCCACGAGGAAGTTGGGATGGATGCAGCTCAGAAACAGACATATATACCTATGTATATAAAATCGACATGATAGATATGTTTGCATAGTAAAGTGTAAAGAACACTAGTCAGTAGTAGTTTGGCATAACGAGCACAAACATACTTTCATACTTGCCGTATAGGAAGCCTTAAGGCAAATCGTCGTTTTCTCCTTTTCTGTTTATCTGATAATGGCATAACTATGAATAAATGGTTGGGAAAAGATCCGACGGGTAGAGAGTGCGAACCTTAAAGAATACAATAAAACTACATAGGTTATAGTAAACTCGAAAACTCTCATCCCTCACTGACGCTCCGTGTGGCATAGCAAAATGAAGTTTGTTTTTGGAGAAGTAGAAGTAAGCATGAACTGGTTTTAATCAGACTCTGTACTTGAAATAGAATCGTAACGTGGCATTACAAAAGACATTTTAAAACTAAAATAAAGCGCAACCCTTACAATGCATTGCATAGTCATACTTATTTCACATTGTGCATGAATCACAACCTGCACACGTATGCAAAACAAAATCATTGAAACGAGACGAAATTGTTGGAAACGAAGATCGAGCACTTTACAAGTGCCTCTGTGTTACATTGACATAGTGAGTAACAAGATAAGTACCATTTCGGCATATCCTATGTTTTATAGTCAACGTGTAGGAGTTATGTACACAGTTTTGACAACGTTGTAGTGTAAACAGTGACTATTGATTCCGTACACAGAAATGTGAACGGAAACAGTTAGCTTCTCTTGTAAAAACATGCGTTGGTAAATTTTACACAGGAACAGTTATGGTAAAATCATATTGCTATGTGTACTGCAGCCAACTTTATACATTTCAGGAGAAAGTTTTTTAAAGGAAAAAGGCCGATGCCGACGGTGGATTTATTTAAACTTTTACTATTCGCCACTGGCGAAAGGTTGCCATTTTCTGCTGTAATGAACAATCTTGTTACATAACTTATCAGGACAGTTTGATTGAATGCATTATTCTAGCTAGTTTATTAACAAACACAGAAAGAATTCCAAGAATATCTTGAGGTTTCCATTAAATAGAAATGATAAACCTAATTTGTAGGAATTACATTTTCTTTTGTAATTTTTTTCGGATTTTTGATACTAGTACATCTTTTCAGTGGGTTCTGCCCAATTTTTTAAACGATGCGTTGTATTAAGACAAGAAAAAAGAAATGGTTTATACAGGTCTGAAAACAGTACGAACTACATATATGCTTATAGTATTTACGTTGTGTTAATCTTCTTTTTCTCATGAGCCTTTATATCTGGGGCAGGAGAGGAAATGAAAACACAAGATTCTAATGAATCAATGTCAAATTTACACATCTGGCGTGCACTCATATATTTTACAGACTGCACTCGAATGCACAAGTACACCGACAACAAAACACGAACACAATATTATTTCACAGTTGTGACAGGATACTACACCGAATTTCATGTGTTGAGGTAAAAGTGAGCAAACTGTGAAAGCTTAGAGAGAAAGTCCCACGTGACAACCAAACCAGTCTTAGAATTCACTTGTAATACTAGCTCTAAACTTAAAGAGAGGGAGAGAGAGAGAGAATGAGAGGGCAAGAAGCAAAAAACCTATACATCATACCTCAAAAGATGTTATTACGAAGAAGGCTACTTTTCTCCAAGAACACCCAAAACTTGTTCCAATTCCCTTGTATAAACTGACTGTGTGGCTGGTGGTGTAATAACATTGTAACAAAAACAGTGACATTGAAATCGTGTTATTATTTACACGTCTATTTATTTTCGTCCTCCTAAAATAATAATACAACTACAAAACTCGCTATGACTTACTACTAAAAGTTTACTCATTTTCGGGAAGGTTAAGTTTCTGTATTTACGTACAAGTCCTTGGCGTATTTCCTTTTGGCTTATTATGCTTTACCACTACACAAACAAGATTCAGTTGCAAAGTCAACAGAAACTTGAATCCAGTTGATGATGGTGGAAAAAGTACCTATGTATTTATGTATATGTACATAAATTAGTTCATCTTTTTTAACATATAATACATATGTATTGTACATACATGAACTATCCCATACTCAGAAAATATTATGGAATTAAGTTACAGATAAGATTGAAAGCCTGGTGCAATGTGTATCTGTCTTGAGAAGAAAGTACAGCCAAGTTTTCTGTAATCGGATAAAATGTGCAAGCTTCAGACACGACGACTTCTTCATTAATTTTACTGAACCTTTTAGCCAAGAAAACGGACTTCACCACTTCACATCCAGTTTATCCTGTTCCCATGTCCTCAACAAGCTTCTTTTTTCTTTTTTTTCTTTTGTAGAATGACTAAAGTGACTGTATCAATTGTTCCTAAGCTCTGACATCTTGATTATATATAGTACCGTGTGTGTATATCTGTATATACACTGTTTTTACTTGCCATGTCTAAAGTTTCGCGAAAATAGCTCGGGTACGGTTAAAAGTTTTGAATTTTATACGGCTTCATATATCCTTTTCACGCACTTAAATTTCATGTACCACATATTTCCCAAGAATTTCTCCGAGAGAAAGTCACAGGAAACAAATGAACATACATGTTTTGGTAGACCATACCTAAGATTATCCAGTTTCATGGAGACATATCAGTTGCATTCACTTTTCCTAGTATGTATCTTCTTTCCCATTGTTCTGGGAACCAGAATGGTCCTCTAGTTAATCTTACAAGTGAATGACAGTGGCACTAATACGTAATAAAAAATGGCAAATCAATGTATGTATGCTGGGTTGAGAAACACAAAAAGCTGAGGCAGAGTTAAACAATGGGTTAAAGAATTAGCGCACGTATTTGTACATATGTGCTTTCCATGACCATAAAAATTGTTGGATGAAATTGGTTGACTTTCATAAACGGAAATTTAATACGCTGTTGCAGAAATCATGTCATGTTGTGTTTGCTTACTCACAGAACCACCCACCCCACCCCCACATTGTGCGTCAAGTTTATTATGCTCAGTTGTGACGGAAGCGTATACTTAATAATCCCACGTTAATAAGTTATAATAGCGTCAAAAGGCATGATGCAAACATCTGCCTTAAGCGTTACTTGTAATGGAATTTTATATCTGTTCTGGCTACCAGTGCTTTTTATACACTGAAATAGTCAGCTTGCTGAGTCTGTATAAACTTAAGATGTACCTATTCCTACATAGTTTCTCAAACAAACTTCAAAAGTTCGTTTAGTTTTCGCAAGGAAATAAAACTTGATAATGAAGGAGTGTATATGAGAGCTAGTATTAAATGTAACATGCAATTATGAAGACGCACAACCATTTGCTTTTTTAAAGTAACTGACAACAGTAAACTTTTCAAAGTTTATATACACATACATATTATGATGCAAAACGTACATAATTATACATACGTTAAGTAAGGACTCAGTATTAAAGCTGACTCAGGCACATCCATAAAGGTTACACGTTCTTCTTTCTTTTGCAAAAGAAAAAAGTACAGCTAACTAAGCTAATATGGCTTAACGTGTGAAAACGGACAAGTCGACAGGTAAGGCGGATGTCAGTTTTGTAAGAAAATAGCAAAATTAAGTGCATTTAAACCCTGATCTAGTAATATATTCACCAAGTTTTTTTTCTCCAAGCAACTTTTCAAATGTGAAATATTTAATTAAATCGCTGCTACTTTCCCCTGTCGTTATAATGAGTGTCAGTAGCTTGTTAAAAAAAAGAAGAGAAACCCGAAATGGAAGGAGGGAGAAGGGCAGAGAAAGTAAGGGAAAAAATGTTGGTTTAAAAAACTAATATTTTCTACTACGAACTTGAACATTTCCTTAAACATTCGTAAATGGACGACTACGAAATTTTTCAAATCGATTTCATGTAGTAACAGATAGCCGTATTCATACGAATAGTAACGTTCTACTCATTTTCATTAAGAGTAATGAGCAGTGGTACAATTTGGTATGATAAGAGTGAAGAAATAAAATGCATACATGGGATTAATCTTTGTTGGCAAATAATGGAGGTGAACATATTTGGTACGCATATATAAGCAGACAAAAGTATTCCTCCAAACTAACTTGTATTATAAGTACGTTGTAGATGAAATCTATAAATTAAATTCTACTGTCAGATCGTTCATAAAGTTTTTGATAATGAACAAAAAGTAATTCCTTGACTTTGACCTAACCACACAATCTTTTCTTTGTAATTTGTAACTGAAAAAACAGGGTTTCAAGGAAACCAAGAGTGCAGCGGCAGCAGTTAATCTTCAGTTGGAAGGCCCTACAGAGCTACCACAGGGAGGCTGGGTTTCGTACGTTATGAAACTCTATCTCAATCATTCAAGCCAGTTTCAACTACGCTTGGAACCACTACAAGGAAATGAAATCCAGTACCAGGTACGTGTGTATACCCCCACGCAAACGTGTCTTCCTTTTAATAAAGGATGTTTGTGTCACAAAAACCCTCTGCTATCGCTTATGTGATTTGATCTCTCTATAGTATTGCCTGTGGGTACTTTGATTATGTTACACGTTTACACTTTATCATTGATTCCTCTGTCTACTCTACTCTCACCTTGCCGTAAATTCATAACGTACAAAGCAATTTTTCCGAAACACGTATGAATTAAAACAGCTTTATGACATTTTCATTTATTAAATTCTGTTTTCTAGCCATTCATAAAGTTAAAAATAATTTTCAGGATTTAAAAAAATATTTCCCAAAGTAAAACTCAACGAGGAAAGGCTTTCACTGAAGTGCTTGTAATATATAACTCATACATGCAGTTGCATAATTGCAAATTTGTAATGGAAAAACTTGCTATTGAGACTAGAAATAATCAAATTCAATTCAAATTTTGAGGGAGGGTCCTCCAGGGTGTATTAATATTCAGTTTACTCTTTTAGAAGCAATTCATTCATTAATATGAACATAAATGCATGGGCTTATAGAAATACCTAGGATTAAATCCTTGCAAACCCAATGTATTTACTGTTCCATTTTCCCTACAATTAAATAAAATTGCTTTACACTCTGCAACTCATGGCCAGTTTTTTTATTCATTTTAAAAGTGTTTCATTATATATGTGAAAGTCTGCTAGAGGGCTGTGTGTATATTTGCTTGAGTTGGATTCTTAAATATAAGGAACCGTACTGTTTCATTTTAGTTAATGGTTCGTATGAGCTCAAAACGTACTATTTATGGCATTGCTCAATTGAATTCCTTCCCTTAGGACACCGTGTCCGTTGGAGATATCCGGGTTGTCAGCATTGGCAAGTACTTTTCATCCTGTACCAAAATCCCGAAAAAGCGCGGATTCCGGGTTACTTGCAGGAAATTAAATGGACGGAAAGGTGACTACTGCACAGTTGAATCTCCTGTTATGCGCTATTGTCCACGGGCATCAGAGGAAGTATCACGGGCACAGAACAAAGGTATGTTGAACCAAATAGTATTACGTGATTTAATTCATTATTGTGTCTTCCTTTGTTTATAAATTAAGTTAGCTTACTACAGAGAATGTTTTATATGAGTTAATTGCAATTCCTTCAAATTACAAATAAAACAATGCTATATCATGTTGCAAAATTAAGCAAGATTTTTTGGGTACTTTTAAAAATATCTGTCATACTAAATATAAGGTTGGGAATGCGGGTGAGATTTGTCAATTAATTGGATTTAGTTTCCAAAGCAATAATCTTACTCATTGCTTTTCTTCATGGTATTGAGCAATGAAGTCCAAATTTAGCATGCTAATTCAAAAAAGTCTACCAGATCCTTAATACTTGGTAAAAGGCAGTCCTTTAAAACTGCACTTACCTTGGCTTTTCATAGCCCTTAATACGATTCTAGGAATGACAAAAAAGAATTGGTTTGAATTTAAGTGAATTCAAAGTCAGCCAGCATGTGCGGATGATATACATATTACAAAAAAAGGATTGGAGTTACTAACCATTTAAAACTATATTTTACGGGGAAAATCTTTTATATACGGCTGGGTGAGAATAACGGACCAGCCATATTTCACGTTATATCTTAATAATAGTCTTTTTCGTAAAGCCTCATCATCTTGTGGCAAACATGCAAGAAAATATAAGAAATGTATATAGTCTGGCGT
>JAHZNG010000611.1:0-32525 GCA_027744375.1 Orchesellides sinensis
AGCATTAAATGGGTCAAGTACACTTAATTCAATCCGATGACACTTCAATATTGACTCTGATGAAAAAAACTTTTCGCGTACCATACCGTCGATGCAATCTCATTACACGTACATACATACATCAGTTTACGGTCAAGGACTTACATGTTTACACTTAATCATAGACTTCCTGTTCCTACTTTGCTTTGAGGAAGTACAAATTTAAATCGGAAACATGTATGCAGTAATATAAAAATTCCTGTGTGGAAAAATATAATTCCTATATACGTTTATACTCTAGTTAGTACAAGGTATATAGTCACAGCCAACATTGCGTATTTTCTGACTTAAAGTTGCAAAAATTGAAATACTATATGTTTTGTCAAATTTTTTGTTAAGAGATAATAGAATCACAATATAAATAGGTATAAACTGTAACGTACATCCCAAGGATGTCATTTTAATCACATCTTGAAACTTTCCCTTGAAAGTGCATGACAGTAATATAGCCTTTATCGGAAGAATTGTACAACATGCATAACATTACGACTGACTAACCTCTATAGACAGTACAGAGTTTTTAGTAATCAGTTAACTAGCACATAGGCTTAATAGCTAGGGTTGAAAAATAAACATATTCTATTTCTGTCCTGGAAAGCTTCATATGGACTTTCACTTTGTATACCTATATGCTTAACATGCTCTTTGTCTTCAACCTGAGATCCGACACTCGTTTTGCGATAATATTTTGAGACCTTGTTAAAAATGGTCTTGTCTATCAGTTTAAACCCACGTGCAAGTATGTAATGCAAAAAGGAAACGGAAGTGACCTGTGTAATGACTATCAGAGCAAAAAGCTGTCATTTCGGTTGGAGTAAGTAAAATGCATAATATATGTTGGCAATGCATACATCACAATTCTTTTCCCTTGACTAAAAGAGAAGAGTACACTATTGAGCAACCTGGTCAGGAGATATTATTTGCAACTTAGGAGAAAAGCAACTGGGAAAACTTTTGGATCTACCGGAATGATATCGGTGTGTTGCACGACACATCATCATCCCATGTTAAGTCGTTTTTTCTACAATATTACAACACAAAACCAGCAGACCAGACCATGTATTTTAGACTTCCTGTGTAAACAAATGAAAAAAGACTACGAATGACTACTGGTTTTGGTACATTACAGCAGTAAGTAGTAATGTCCATATAGGATAGAGCAACATCCACATCATCCCTGCAAATTATGTGTGGGGATTGTTTCTTTAAAAGTATTTTGCCCGGATATTGTACCTTGCCTGCTGCTCTCCCGTTTTCTCTGACATACGGTTAACTTGGCTTTCTTGTTCTTTTCATGCAGTTTGCTTGTTGTGTGTACATAAAATGAAAAGGCAAGTAATGCCCGCTTGTCAGAATGATCCCTTTCCTACTCTCACACTATCATCTAAAGAATCTTTGGCATGAATTTAACAAAAGTAAGAATGCAATCCACCCAATGGATTTGCCCTTTTGTGTTCGTGAGTGAATGAGATTCTTGCCTCAGCGTGGAACGGTTGGTCTGTGACAGCAAACACATTTCGGCTTACTTACACTTGCAACCGAGCTGATCAGGCCTTGCAGGCCAGCTATTATGCAGTTGGTGCACAACTAAATTGAGCCCACATGAATTTTTGATAGAGTGAGTTACTTCAATAAAACTTGAACTTTGCAATGCTGATTGCCATCAGTAGGATCCTAATCCATTAGTTGTTACCCTCCTTTAAGTCTATGTATATAAAATTTCATGTTCTCCAAACACCGAAACAAATATTTTAGCTGAATTTACGCAGCAAATGTACATTACCATTTTAATCGTTGATACCGTACGTTTCAATACTTCTTACGCACCTAAGTGAACCAATTTGTAAAATGCAAGTGAGCAACAGTTTCTCATATTTCTATGCTACGTTACTGTCAATGTTATATTCGATTAAAAAACCTGCATATTATTATTGTTGGCTTTTGTTTCATCATCATCTGAAAATTTCTCGAGTATAAATACTAAATACGTACCAACATTATGTACGTATATTAGATATTGGATATACCTACATACGCATAATATAAGAAATGCATCCTTGGAATAAGAAGCTAAAAGCAATATATATTTAACAAACCCATGTATATCCAGCTTTACTACGCACATATACATCTGAATGAATGAAAAAGGAAGAAGAGTTCAAAAGAGTATGACATGACATGTGTATGACATGTTCATCAGTCTCCCGCTTCACGTTTCTGACAAGCTTTTCAACTTGGTGATGGCGCCGATAGATATGACTACGCATATTGATTCCAAAATTCTATGTTTGATAATCAAAGAGATTCGTTTCGTCTAGCGGAGTTTCATTCAGTAACTATTTGCTCTGCTGAATTGTTTTGATGCTGTTGATTATACGAGCTTTGTTATGCCATTTAAGTATCGTTATAGATTCCATCTTGCATTCTATGAACGATTTCCCATCAGGTTCTTAACCCAATTTAAAAAGAAATGCATATTACCGACAGAAACGACACTGACGCAAGAAATATTATGCAATCAAGCAGTCCGAATGGATTATGCTCAGAACAAACTACTCTCTGAATGATCTTAAGTACAAGCAAAGTTTGTTGTTTTGTAAATAATGGTGATGTGATACTATACATTATGCGAGGCTCTTTCAAGATAGGATAATCCTTTAACATTTGTACAAGTAGAATGCATAAATATCTACATGAAATCCCGCTACTACACCACAGAGCTACCCTTACCAAATACGAGCTTTGTTATGCCATTTAAGTATCGTTATAGATTCCATCTTGCATTCTATGAACGATTTCCCATCAGGTTCTTATCCCAATTTAAAAAGAAATGCATATTACCGACAGAAACGACACTGACGTAAGAAATATTATGCAATCAAGTAGTCCGAATGGATTATGCTTGGAACAAACTACTCTCTGAATGATCCTAAGTACAAGTAAAGTTTGTTGTTTTGTAAATAATGGTGATGTGATACTATACATTATGTGAGGCTCTTTCAAGATAGGATAATCCTTTAACATTTGTACAAGTAGAATGCATAAATATCTACATGAAATCCCGCTACTACACCACAGAGCTACCCTTACCACCAACCCCACATAAAACGAATGTCGTCGATAGAACTAGTGGCGGCTCCAAGGAAAAGTTGAAAACCTCGTCGAAGCATATTTATTGTACCCTGTAGAAAGTATCTTATTATCCAGAAGTATTTTACATTTCCGTGGGAGTAAATAGGACTGAAGATAGCAAACTAAACAAAGACATTATTCCAATCATTATAAAATCAAAAGCTAAAATTGCTATAATCCCACGCTGATGATGATGGCATGAAGTTTTATGGTAAGAAAATGCTTACAGTGATCATAGCTGCATTTTATTACTAAAGCCTACATTCCTCCACGGAACCGCTCCTTGGCTCCTTCCCTCATCGCCGTTTTCACGTTTGAGAGCTTCAAAACTTTCTAGTTATACCCCATACCGTACCTATTATTTAGGGCTACATACTTGGTTAGTTTCGCTGAAGACAGTATCGTGTTTCATGGCATGCCTGCTATACGTCATCACGTTGAAGAAACTTTGCAAATGTCTAAAACAAAATCTGCTTCCCCCATCACATATCTGCTCACAGCTCTCTCGCCTTCACTTTTTAAGGCATCAACAGCAAAAATAGACTGCAAGCGAAACGTTGAGTGAACAGCAGGAAACTTGCATTTACAAAGAAAATGATAAAAATTGGTTGATGATAACACAAGGCATTGCAATAATAATATTCTCAAAAGATAGTTTCAGTTTCTTGTTGTAGGGGCATATAGTTCAGATTCCATGTATTATTCGGTGGTGGTAGCATATTTTTGCATGCCTGTTTGCTCTTACTTATTTCAACCCAACTAACAAAATGAAATGTCTGATGATGATGTGATGGTGGTGGATTCTATCTCCAAACTATTACACTTCTCGATACTAGCATCATCGGTCTACTTCTATTCCATGATGATAAGTAAGCGCAAGAGAGTTTAAGGCAGAAACTCGTGTAATGAGTAAAGAGCAGTGGAAAAACGAGGTTTGGCCAAAAGAGCACCATTTCTTTCATGGAAATGATATAACACATCCATCCCTATATACAAAGTTCCATTCGCCCTGGTAGTTTGACTTGTCTTCTTTCTTGGAACATTGCTCGATGTGTGCGTGTTTGTTATCTCCACCGTATGAGAATATGCCACCAGGCCACCACTCCATGTATACAGCAGCACACCACCACCACTTCGGCAACCTACGACGACGAGAAAGGCTTGGATGAATTGCACAAGGCAGAAATATTAGAAACAAGCCCCAGCGAGCCAGCAAAAAGCTTTCAGGGAAGAAGGAAAAGAGTTCTTATACAAAAATTGAAGCGAAAGGGGATAAAAATGTTGGAACTCCACGCGTAACGTTTTCTTATGTACAACATTTAAGAGGAGACTTTTTAGATATGACATAGCAGAAGCGGTGCTATTTCTTCACTTCGCTTATTCCATGCCACCACCTACCTAGTACTAACCCGCAGCAGTAGCGATCAATGGCTTCCTCACCCTCTCTCTACATCCATTCTCTACATATTTTGAGCCCAACTCTCTCTCTCTCTGTTTGCTCGCATTCGGCATATCCACATCATCATCGTCGTCAAATAACACACGAGGCACACTTCTTACTACATTTACCACGGCTATACTTCCATAATACAACTACTACTGCTATATACTTTAATACTACCACCACCATCATCCACCACCACCACCACTACTGCTAACATGTAATACAAGCATAACTATGAACACTGAACAGAAAGATATGAAATATATAATAGCAATATTAAGCAAACGCTGGGCTTTGCATGGTCTGCTATACCAGTGTTGGCAACGATTCCTTCCTTCCGAAGAATCGGACTACTTTTAATGCAATACTACTACCACCACCACCACCAAACAACAAGCAGTACTATTTTCTGCTGTTACTTACTTTAAGCCTATATAGTGCTGCTTGAGAGTATCTGTATAGAAATCGACATTGCCGATTATCAACATAGTTGAAAATACTTTGGTGTCGGATACATCTGTGTATAGTTTTTTCTTCGCCGTTTTTACTCTCAAATCTCTATTTCTAGCTCGGATAAAAATCTCTCTCTTTGAAAACCAAATAATTATATTTCTCATATACAGTTTCTTTCTTCGTTTCGGGGAATCTATTTTCAGTTCAACCCCTATCTTTCTTAATCTTCATCTATCTCTCTATCATATAAATATAACCTACACGTATTCCAGGATTTAAGTGAGGGATGTAAAGCTCTGAAGTTGGTGTGGGAGATAACTAAATCAAAATCTTTGTGGTGGACTACGTGGTGCTCTATTTTATACTGTGACGAATTATGGTTTGCTGTAAAAAGGCAAATGAAATTGGGCCTATTTTTGACCGCAATTTGATTTCATGTGCCATTAGTTCACACAACAGTATGCATGAAGTATCAACGACTTAGATTGGCCGAATACAATCATTCAATTTTAAATAGACTTTAACGGAAAATGCAACAGCGAAGCGTTTACATCTCAAGATAGCTAAAAAAACACTCGTTAACGTTGAGTGGTGAAAGTGGTAGTCGCAGGTACTGTGTGAAAGTAAAAGCAGCGTTACCGTGAGACCATTCACAAGGGCAATCAAGCCGTACACGGTGACAGTACTACTGACTGAACTAACCATCAAACCAGTTTTCTTTTTCCCATTCTTGCATCGCATACTTTTCTGGTGTGTGGCGACGGGCTTTTCTTAGTATCTGATGTACTCTTGCTATTGTTGTTACGTCTGTCTGTCTGATAATGGGTGGTGAGTAGTGCGTAAAGAAGTAACAAAGGCAAACAAACGATTTTAGTGGTGCTTTTTATTTCGGATTTATTTTTTCTTGAATTGTGACTGTTTTACCGTTTTCAAAATATAACCATTCAGTTGGAATCGTCATTAAAAACTGTCGTTGTTATTCTATTTTCGTAAGTAAAAACAATAATTAAAAACAATATTATTACATACATACATAGGCTACCAACTATTATGTGTAATGTTTAATATACATTGGGGGTTGTTGGAAAGTGGTTAAAGGTACGCAAACACATACTGCGTAAAAGATTTTAAAGGTTGGGAATAGGAATGAATGCATATGTATAGTAGTAGACTAGACGCCAAGGACAATGTGACTATAATATTATCCACCCTCTTAAATGGTTGGTAGGACGAGTTGTATATTACATTTTAAAGTACTGTTCATGTGTGATGTATTATTGAAACTGTTATTTTCACCTTCTGAAATTATGTAGGTACATAGACGTGGCGTACTTACTCTACACAACTTACTATTCAAGACGCAATATTTGTAGCTAAGATGTGTTACTCATGATAATTGCTCATCATCATTTTCTCAAGGCAATATGCGTTTTCCTATATAGATGGTGTCGTTCGGTGATGATAATTTGTCTTAGATATTCTTGACATGACACTTAACCCTTTTGGTGATTAAACACAAAATTGGAAAAAATTAGTAGATTTATATCGCATAATTTAAAGGTTTTTGATTTCATTGAAGAAATTGAGAAAATCCAATTAAAAATATATTTGCATTAAATATTCTGATGTTTGAAGAGTAAAACAACGTGCAAACTAAAACCGGTAGCATGTTTCATTCATGCATCATATACCTATTTCACCGTTTACAAATGTTTTATTTGTTGATTCCATACAACTCAATACCTAATTGTGAAGTGTCGCCCTATCTATTAAACGATTTGTTTCCAGTCAAGTTCAGTTAAATACATCTTCATTCGATAAAATCTCGTCGTCTTGTCTTATAGACACACATTACTTATGTATATTGGTATACCAAACCAATGGAACCACGTACGTAACTCAATTGTTCACTTTTCATTTGTGTTGAGTTGAGCAAGAAATAAAAATGATGAGTGCCACATGATGAATGATGAATTTAACGTATGGTATTTTGTATGATCATGTGGCTTAATGCAGAGCATAAAATAAATATTATGCATTTATTTCTCATACACAGTCAGTGAAACGCTCAAGCCTCATTATCGCTCTTTAACCAAGGTATGTAAATAGTATATGAAATGTGATTATTACGAGGACGAGGTGTAAGTTAAGGAGTTTTGGTGAAGGAAACCCGTGCATATTTATGTTACATACAGACTGTACACTATACAGCATTCTACTATCCATTACTATTACTACTATGAAACACCACGCTGGCGTGAATGAATACTTATAAAACTTTAGTTAATATGTTCTTGAGTTCCTTCGTTCTTGTAGGTACATAACCCATGAAAGACTTAACTTCGGGATGAAACTGTAATAGTAAATTTGGAATAAATATATATGCCCCTGTATGCATATGTGTCGTCAGTTAGAGGGATTGAAAGGGAAAACAGCTTTTTAAACAGTTTTGTATTCTGTATCATCATCATGATGCAAGGTTTTGTTATGCGTTATGTGCGTAAGTTGTGCAATATGAACTATCGCGAGCTGTGGACTATGGACCATTTAAGCAGGACTAAAATGCTATCGCCAGCAACTGCATCATTTATACAGATGAACCAAGTCATATAAAAATTCTACCTCTATTTTTTCTCCATTCAATATGTGCTGAGCAAAGGATAAAGACTTTTTTAGTAGTTTGCTAGGTTTAGCTTATCGGAAGGGGGCGGATTTTGTGGTAGTAATCTAGCATTTCATTCTACATCGTCATCATTCTCAGCTGCATAGCTTACCGAGAATATTAATATTATTCATAAAAAATTGCATGCACAAGTAGTGTACATGTACTTAGGGAATACACAACACACGACGTGGGTGTGAATGAGAGAGGTAATGAAAATAAACTTGCTCAGCAGAATATTCGAACTGCAAGGGAAATATAAAAAGTACAGTTAAGTCATGTTAATGGCGACAGAAATTTGACGATTCTTTTTGTCAATCTTGCCATTTTGCAAAGAAGTGGTGCTATATCGAGGGTGAATTTTGTATGGGTTTACACAATATAAAAAAGCAGTTAAAATACGTATGTTTATAGACAGAAGCATATTAAAAACACAAACGGTGGGGCATGTAATATGGAGGAAGCAGGAGCAGGGCAGGATGTGTATTGTGGTTTGTTCAATTCGTGCTGATGAATACAGGGCGAGGGTAACTAATACAATAAAAAATCAATGCTTGCCTTGTCTGCAGCAAGAACTTAAGCATACTGTAGCTAGTTGTTGTATTAATCATAAAAAGTATTGATCAAAGCTGTACGTATATTCATCATTGTATATGTCACATAATTCAATCCTGGAACTGAGCTATTTAGAATGCTACCTGTTGACTGAAAATGGAAATTAGGGTGATTGGTTGATAAAATGAATAACTGATACACTCATTTTGACGCATCTCTCCAACTTCCGTACTCATGAAACTAAATTCATCCCTCTTCATTTGCTTCATCTGCAGCCCTGTTTTAATCTGTTGTTTGTGTAAAGAGGCGAGTGTTCTGACAGTATTGATATAAATATTAATATACCTTTTACCTATACATGTACGTTCGCGAATATGTATGTTTGGATGTCGATGTTGATACTATCTCGATAAGATTGCCAAAGGTTGATTTCGGAAAAAGATATCCTGAAATGCTTACAACAGCATTAATTTTTATAAATGTACCTAAATAAGTAACATGCAGCCTGTATTGTCAGCTTGTTATATACAAATACAATATGTCCAGCTTTAGTTATTTAATTCTCAAATAGAACTGCCATCAATAGGGATCAGTGTAATTGTCACCCCTAATAGAACGATTATTTGTAGCATTGTAGGCTTAATGTTTTGTAAGTATGAAAGTTAGTACGACAAAATCAGTATTTATGCACACCAACGAAAGCTGCACAATTTAAACAAGACAATTAAATCCAGCCGCAACAAAATGTTTTTTAATTGTAGGAACTAAACTATATAATATTCTACTTTAGCGAACATGAGTTGTTAGATGCCACAAACAACCTCCAATATACTTGCAAAAATATGAGCTTTTAGGGTTAATTTTTTGTGCTGGCTTTTCACAATAAAAAACTGAAAGCTGAGTATAATCGTTTGTAAAAGGCGACATAAACACTTCAGTTCTCAGAGTATCTGACATGTACAAATATATTAGTATGGAATGAAGCTATTCTTAACAACTACCATTAACAAGTTAATGAAACGTCAACCAACAAATTGAGATGACTGGTAATTAAAATCCAATTTGAAGTACTAACATAAAGTAACAAGATATTTTTTGTATTTGTAGACCACGAAGATGCATACATGGGCAATATGTTGTACACATTTGTACATTATATGTGTATTAAGCATAACACATAACTTCGTCATATAAGCATTACAAATCCCAATCATATCAAGATCCAATTCTAAGTATACATTTGCCGTTGTTGAGCCACACAGGTAAACTCGAAGGAGATAACAGGGGGTTGTTTAAAGCGCTTCCTTTATCTGGAATATGTTTAAGTTCACGTGCGTAGGTAGTTCGTAATAAAGATAATGACCAAGTTACACCAGAACCAAGTAATTTAGCTGTAGTGATAAACGCAAATTGTAGCCTTGCACATTTCACCACCATATTGCATTGATTGGGATTGGGATGATGGATAAACAAGCCATATGCAATGATTACTATGCATTTTTTAGGCCACAACTGGCAACTGGATGAAATCACGAATAGGTTTATAATAAATCCTCTATGCGTTAAATACAAGGGGTTGGAGCTATTAATACCTGTTAATACTTGATACTGTTGATACCTAATTTGATACTATGCTGTTTGGCTCATCGATCATTCATGTTTTATTTTAATAGTACAAAGTACACAGCAGTATTAAACGTTTTTTTCGTTTTTTAGGGTAAATTTAATTTGCATACAGTTGGCCGAATGTCACACTCACATATGCATGCTTGAGATGACACACTACCATACCAATACATACAACCACATAATTTGTACATACAGGATAATTCTATCCATACTTAATTCAATCATATAAAGGTTTCTTGTTGCCGACATTTACCAAAAGATCGCAGAATATATAGCTGAGGGCGGAGGGTGGAAAAAACATTTGCCATCAATAATGACTCACTCTTCAACTCAGCTCGTAGTCTTGATTCAGTATTGCGTAATTAAGTTTGGTATTTATCCTGTTGTGATAAGACTGAGACTGATGGGAGCAAATTTTACTTGAAGTAAATCGAGGTGTCTCAATACGTACGACACCGGCAGGGTGAATTGTCATAAATGCAAGCTAAAGTGTATGTAAATCATTTGAATACATTTGTTAGATTTACATCCATGTGCAAAATGCATGCAAAATAGTTGGTAACAGAATTAAGTATTTTATGTACAATACATAATTTTAAAAAAATTTTGTTTACATTTTATTTCAGGAAAGCCACAGAAGATAAACAGTCATTTGGGGGGAGAAGGAAATTCAGTTGTGACGTTGTTTAAAATTTGATCTCAACATGACGCTTCCACAGTCATCCTCACAACAACAAAGCCAGCATTTCCTGCTGAAATGGAACAACCACCGTTCCAACATGGTGAATGTGTTTGAAAACTTGTTGCAGTCTGAAAACTTGGTGGATGTCACAATTGCCGTGGAAGGGAAGTTTATGAAGGCTCACAAGATTGTGTTGTCGGCATGCAGTCCATATTTTGAGTCCATGTTTGTCAGCCAAACGCCCTCGGAGAAGCATCCCATTCTGATATTTCATGATATGAAATTTGCGCATTTGAAAACGCTACTGGACTTTATGTATCGTGGGGAGATATCAATAGATGAGAGGGACCTTAGCGATGTTCTCAAGGTGGCGGAGGCGCTGTCCATACGTGGGCTGTCTAGTTTTGAGAGTGACGATGAGGATTCTGAAAAGAGTTCAGAGCCAGGACCAAGTAGCACCAACAACACGCTTACCAATTCAAGTACGAGTAATAATGTGGGGGAGGGTGGGGAAAGTTATCCTACTGCCACGGCATCAACAAAAGGTACCAAGAATACACAGCAGCAAGGGACATCCACCTCCACATCTTCCGGAAATGAACCTTCTAGTAGTAAAGGGAATGCACACAGCTTTAATTCACACACTTTTACTGGTAACACAGCCGCTGGGCAAGGGGACAATCACGCTGGTGGTAAATCTTCGGGCTGTGATCCAGTCAAAGTCAAGTCTAGTTCAACCAAAGAGAAATCTAGTTCAAAGTCTAATGGAGTTGGAGGGCATGGAAAGTCGGGGAGCAAAAGCGCAGTCGTGCAGGAGAACAATGTGTCAGTTGCTCCAGCGGTTACTGCTTCACCCGTTGCTGTCCCAGTCAAAAGGAAGAGGGGGAGACAGCCTAAAAACAGAGCTGTTGCTGTTCAACCTCCTCCACCTCCAATAGTTGTGAAAGCAACTCCAGTAAACGGTAAGAGATTAATGGTGGCATGGAAAAGATCCTGCTAAGAGGGTCGTTTTTCTTGTCCAATTTATTTGTATTCAATAGAAGTCGTGATGAATAGTAATCTGTACGTTTTTTTTGTATTTTAACAGACCAACAGTTCAATTTTCCTAGTGCAAAGGCTCCCCTGCCACCTCGTCAGGGAGTCAGACGACGTATCCCACGAAGATATTCTGGGGTAGCAAGCCGTATAAAAAGAGAGAAGCTAGATCATGGAAGTAATGATGCGGAACAAGAGGACTCGGAAATGTTTGATGCAACACTTCTTGGAGCTGATTTGGGGTCTGAACCTCTATCCTCAGAAGTGTGCACGAGGGTGGAAATAAAGATTCAAATGGAAGTGGTAGTAATGCACATAGTCCTATCAATGATGACCCTAACACAGTTCTGGTCAAAGGAACCGAACTACATGAAACTTGTGATTTTTAATTCTAGTTATGGTTTAAATGAGAATTTGAAGTTTGTTGGTCTCTTTATGTAACTTACAAAACGTCTAGTTTTGGTCAGTGGCCAATATAACAAGCACATTATTAACCTGTTCATTTATATATTTATATGCTAGGTGTTCTGTTGTAATTTTAGAGGCATAAAAGATTATTGTTAAATACTAAATATATTAAATGTGACACATCATTATATGCAATGTTAGGAAACGGTTTTTTGTGATTCTGAATCTGTAGTAAAACAATGTCATGTCAGACTTTGCTTAAAGTTAGTTCCTGTTCATAACCCGTTGGAATTAGTAATTAGTTTTTAGCATTGCAGTTACTTTTGTGTACAGATTATGAATTGGTACTGATGAGTTCTTGGTGCTGTTACATAACTAGAATATATCAACACAAAAATATATTCACATACAATCGTTGGACATATACGTACACCATACCCAATAGGTTTTAGCGTCTTGTTTACGTATATTATAATTATCTGCGAGTGAAATCGAAGAAATCAAATTTCTCAATCGGACAAACTCGAACGCTACCGATTTAAGCCTTTACACATCCGTAGACTATCATGATGTACGTACAGTAACCCGGTTTCCGTTGTTGAAAACACTTGTTATTAATTAAATTGTTTCCCATTTCCTGTTAAAAATGTTAGTAAAGTACACGACAAGTCATGTTCTAAAGGTGACTAAATGTAGTTGTAGCTGTACCATTAAATATCAGTGTTAATGGAGTACTAAATACCAGTCGACAAGTCATTAAATGTTAAAAGCATCTTGTAAACTTTATAAAACGTTGCTACAAATGTGTACAGGTTAAGAAGAACTGAAGGTAGTAAATTTTTTACTTAAAGAGTTAAAAAATTAAAATAAGTCGCAAACAATACGACATCATTTTCGAATCATTTACACAACTATTACTGGGCGCAAATCAACCAGTCCTTACATACTTCCCACAAAGCAAAGTTTGTAATGAGATAACTTTATCTAGCTATGGTACAGTTTTGCATTTATTTTTAGAGTTAAAGAATTTGTTACAATCATTGCAACTGCAATCAACAAATAAAGTAATAGGGCGAATTGTATATAGAATGATTTACTTACTAGCCAGTACACATTGGTATACAAAGTCTTTATATTTCTTATTTCTAAAATCAGTATACAGATTCATTCAGTTGTATGCAAAAAATCCTACTACTGCATACTGTACGGTCAGGGAAATACGTGAAGATAACGGAAATAAAGTGAAGAAGTTCAAGGTAGTTACAGTTATCTAAGATTATGAGTGAAGATATACCAATATTTATTGATACACCTTATACAACTTGTTATAATAACATTTAAACAGTACTCTTTTTAGAGGTCATCGTTACGTCTCATCTATATCAGTAGACTTAATTATTTAATAAGATGTTCGAATGAACTACCAATATTTTTCAAGGGTACTTATTACACATATTATATGTATTTCACTTTAAGCTCGTTTATATGATAAGAATAACATACGTACGCACCAACTTACATGAGATGAATGGATTGTTGTAAATTGTAATGAAATTGAAATACAAAATGGTTTTGATGTAAAAATTAAGAGGTAAAGTAGGATTCTTATTGGTTGATGGTAACATCCATTGTTTGATTGGTGATTGAATATGTCATGGTTGTCGATGTTTGTTATTAGAGCTTAAACACAAACACATGTATGGTATTATGGTGTTATTTTGTGTTACCATATTATGTTTAGAACCCCTTAGACCCACATGCGGCCAGTTTTGTCATCTTTTGTATTAATAAATAGTTATATAGTTAATTTTTATTTAATCAAATCAGCCAAATGTAATATGTTGTCTTCAATATAATGTAGTCTAGTCACATAGCTAGTAGTAATATTTGAATTTTTTGACATTGGTTTAATACTTTTATGACAAAACAGTACGAAATAAATTGTGAGCTAGGCGTCATGCATCATATCGTTCAACTTCTAGTTCAGATCCAAAGTCTGATATGGCCTTTTTTGTATTTTAGTCAGTGTGAATGCTTTTCCTCTGTGTAAAAGCTACCGGGCGCACGCTAACAAGAGATAAAATCTTCTTAAAACACTCAACAATCAGATATATTGTTCGATTAACACAATGCATGTAATGCAAAGAAATTGTGCAAACGTAAATAATTGTACGGTAGCATTTATATAAGTAAATCACGGTACTGCAGATAAACAGGTGCAATATGAAAAAGCACGAAAGTACTAACGTAACGAGTATCTCAGAAATGAAATGTAATCTTCTACAAATGTAAGGAATGGTGTGTTGTATTTTATCTATAAAGAAATACACTAATTTCTCGTTACCAGGTTTGATATCCATATACAATTAACTCTGGTAGTCTGTACTTACGGGGGAATTAGATCCTTCACGCTTTGTTTTAGTTAAAATTATGTAGCATTTATTTTGACGTATGTAACGTTTGAATTCGTCTAAAGAATAAAGTTCATCATGTCGTAAAACCAGAAAAATTGTTTTTTACTTACGTGCATTTAATTTTTTTTTTGAATAAAATCAGATGTTTTAACATGCATAAGAACAGAATTACGTAGTTAAAATTACGTATGAAATCCGTTGGCTGAAACATGATCTTTAACCTTGGTTCACTCATCAGTTTAGTTTATTATGAATTTCGGTTTTATGTAAAAACAAATAGAAATTGATTCATGTATGCATATGCTGGTTGCACCAGTACATTTAAACAAATTCATAACCTCCTAAGCCCTATTACCCCTTCGTAAAGGATTTATTAATTTACTTTGTACCCTGGCGTTTTTAAACGCTTTAAGGATGAAGGAAGCCATAAAGTTCTATAAACCTAATCTCCATCCACAGAAAGTATCAGTTTCGTTTTTAGCAAAAACCTTGAAGTTTGGTTTATGTGCGGAGTGCGGACTTATTTTTGTATACGCAATTATAGTGAATTTAGTGGTTTTGGCCTTTTAAACTAAAATGTCCATTAATACATACTTGTTTAAACGCTTGTAAAGTAAGTTGCACTAAAATGAGTCTCCGGAAGTTAGTGGTTTTCTCTGGAGTGCTATTTAATATACAAACAAATATATTAGAGGTTTATTGCCGGAATGCTTATTTACTGGATGCATTAGGAACTCCCTGTTCATTGGGTTGCCAGTCAAATCCACAAGTTTACACATCCAATGGTTATCAAAATCAAAGACCATTATTTGATACGAGAACTTCTTCAGCAAAGAACAACGACAAAATTTCACCGAGTGGAGATTACTATCGCATCAGCAACCGAAGACGAATCACACCCAACAGAAATAGTGATTCCATATCCATCCATTTTCCAAACTTTGATTTAAATGACAGAAACATTTACAGCGATCTAGCCATTACCAAAAAACCATTTGCATGGGGTAATCCAGTGAACAAAAATGACTACCCACAAACACCCCCACTAATGCAAGGCAGGATGTTTCCTTGTCCACAGTTGGAGGACGCACTACGCAAAGCTATGGTTAATTTTAATATTGCTGTCGATAACAAATGGAATACCATGGGAGAGATAAATACAACTATGTTTCAGAATGATTTGCTTGTCCTGTGCAATACTATTCGTTCAGAATTCCATCGCGAGTCGGAAAAACTGAGGAAATCTGGTCAGACTAATTCGCAAATAGTTTTTCTACTGTCAGTAGAAAAAGCTGTGGAAAATTTGGTGACGTATTGTCAACAACAAAAATGGTATCAGCGCCTAAGAAGATTCGTAGGATGCTTCAGACTTTCAACACATAGTGAATAGCATAGCAGAAATTGACCACATTTAAAAGTTGCCGAATTACAATAAAAATATTATTTCCTACATAACATACAAATTACACACATCATACATAATAGTAAATTAAAAATAGTATAAGTTTTCACTGAAATTCCATTCCCATAACTCATTTAACGATTGGGTTTCTTCACAATCATATCAGACAAAGATTTAAAAAGGGCGATTTTTAAAACCGTACAGTAAGACAACCGGTATCTCAGATCAAGTATTGCTGAATTGAATCTCTTCATCTACGGAGAAAAGGCCGAAGTGATACATATTTCAATCAACTACTTTATTAAAACTATACAATATAACCTGCGAATATGTTTCGTGTAATTAGCATCATTCTGCTATCGGTAGTAATAAGCAGCAATAAAATAAGGTTTGCAGTTGCATCTCCAGCGCCCTACTTTCAATCTCAAGACTACGAGACATTAAATGACGAAGATGGAATGCTGAGTGTAAAAGAGCAGGAGCAAGAACAGATTAAGGACGACAAGTTGGTGAATTTAGCAGAAAAATACATTGACTGCATTTGACATTAGTTTGGCTTCTCAGATCAAGCCTTACGTTATGGAAATGAACGAGAAAGATAAGGCACAATTCTTAAAAGACATTGAAGAGCTGAATGAAGCAGTGGAAGATGAAATTTTAACGGATTTGCTTGAAAAAGCTTCTAAGGATACTTCAGGGGATCTACAATCATCATATGGAAAAATTTCACAAGATGTCGTAAAGCGTGTCATTACACGTTATCAAAACAAGCCGTGGTACGTTCGAATAATGAACTTTGCAGGGAATGAAGTAGAAAACAGTCTGAAGGGCATGTCCAAGTCATTGTAGCAATCACGAGTGGATACTTTCTATATGACTGCAACAATGTATTTTACAGTGGTATTTATTTGCTATTGTATAGTAATAGTGTAATTTATTAAAGTTTGAGTTACAAATGTGATCTAATTAAACACAAAATTTATTTATAAGTATTGCTATAAAACCATACTCAAGTGTATACTGATGATAATTAAATAGTTAAATAAATTCAAACGTATTTCTGTCACTACATACGTAATGTATTATTTTGATTCAAGATCTGGATGCTGTTTTGAAGCACCAATAATCAGTATTGGCCAGTACGCAGCGTTAAATATACAAAACAGTAACGGAAACATAATTCTAGCTACCAAATCAATTTTGATCCAAATCGGTCTGGTAGGAATAGGAGGAGCACGTGGTTCATAACGACCAACGTCTGGCATCCTCATCATGGTATGGTAAGGACCAGGCATTCCATGATTTTGAAAATGAACGTCTGACACTGCAGGGCCCATTGACTGCTGAGCTCTTTGCCATGGCTGTTTGTAGGACTGTAATCATAGGCAGAATTGAATGATGGGTTAAACCCTCTTAGAGCATAGCATAAACTTATCGATGTTTAATACTGTTGTCTAGTCTAGGACATATTTATTTGACGCCAGTACCTCATCTAAACTCCTGCACCCCTGAACAAGAGGATGCTGTTGATGTTGGAAGTATTCTGGAGGAGGGACTGAATTAGGTATTGCATTGATACCATGATGGAGGTCTGGTGGCGGTAAGGANTTGGAAGTATTCTGGAGGAGGGACTGAATTAGGTATTGCATTGATACCATGATGGAGGTCTGGTGGCGGTAAGGACTGCATTTGCAATCGTCGCTCTGAGGAAATATCTTTCAAATATTTATCTTTCTCCTCCTTGGCTTTCTGTCGCTGTTGAGCTCTCCAGCTCAAAAATTTAACAATAATGCACTCACAAATAGCCCCGAAGACAAACGCCATGCATCTTAATTGGTTAATAGAAACGTATTTTAAACTTCCCCACAACATTCATTGATAACAAAATAGGGAATTTAAAAACACAATTTAGCAATTTACCCAACCATCCATATATCAATCATCTGAAAATTGCCAAAAATTAGAGAAATTTACGTAAGATTAGCGATCGGTACAAACGTATATGTACAGTTTTTAGTCATTTCTAAAACCTTTATGTAGTGAACAGGAGGAATCGTTCCTTTAAATCCGCTGTGCATTGTCACTAGCGTTAAAATACAAGTAATGAGAAGGGAAATTCGTCCAGGAACAACATCCTATAAATCAATGGAATGTTGACATCATTTGAAACGTTCGGAGTATTTACAGCATAAAGTAGCATTTAAAATAATTATTGAGGCAAGGTCTCAATTTTAGATAATTTACCAATCCCAACCAAAAACTGAACCATGACAGTATCACTACCAGAATTGTTGGGGTGAATACTTGAATGATGTTATTTCCCAGTTTACGCTCAAATTTAAATTGGATTCTTACGTACGGATATTCAACTAAAATCAAAACGACTTAATTAGTCAGCAAATATGTTAAACAGTTTTAACTACATAGTTCAACTTCTTATCTTACATTTTCCGCCCCATCTTTTGTGTGTGCCCAAACCAAGTTTAACTGGGGTAATGAAGTCGTACTGATACAAAGTGATATCCTTTTTTGATGCCGTTACTGGTGCATTCGTAGGTTCCCATTCGTATTTCACAACTTTTGACGTGTACATATCTATCAAATTAATTTTCATGAAGTTATGCAAACAACAATTCAGAAGTGTTCATGCATATGAAGTTCATATTTATGATAAATCCATATTATTCAGAACTTACAACTTTCCACGACTAAATCACACGTCTGTACGTCCAGCGGGTACCATTCAAAAGTGAACTGACATCCCAACACTGAATGCATCCTTGCCTTAAACACAATTGTCTTATTTGGAAAAATATTCACAACTGATTGTCCAGTTGCGACTGAATGGATTTCTTGGAAAAATATTTACAGTTTAACAATTACGATCTTGCTTTGATACTGATTCATTCCTAATTTATGTCCACCACCTAATTTATTTATTTAGTGCATAAATAATCTACGCACTTGTTTCTCGCCCATTTGGGATGAAGGAATCTGGTGACCAAACAGATTTTAAGACATTCTCCTCTGCAGAAATAAATGTTCCCGGTGGATCATTGTCAAGAAATAAGCCTTGTGGTAACTCAAGCCCTTGGGCTTCCCATCTTTGTCGCATGTGGAATTCCACTCTAAATTTTTGAATATTCAGATGCTTTAAAATATAGTTTTACCCTGCAACGGTTAATATTGAGGGGATTCAGGAGACGTTCGTAAAATCCGCAAAAATTCATAACTTACGAAGTATATAACTTACTGTATGGAGTAGCATAGCAACTTACGGAGTTTGCGGATTTTACGGAATTTACGAACCAACGCATGAACCCCTCATTATTTAACTGTAAAAATCCATACAATACAATATAAAATTTAACTAAACCTGAGACTCATCCCATTAACATCCACCTTATCAATGTCAACGATGTCAAAAGCATGATAAACTGTTATATTATCCTTCTGCTCAAGTGCCCACCTTGAACCTTATCAACGGAAAAATTGAGCACATTGTCATCAAGGCTAAACTGAATAGCAGATGAATGATAACTGGTATAAAAAGTATACTGATTATGCATTTCGAAAATTACCTTGCAACTCTTTAAGATCAAGTTTGATTTTAGCGAAGTTCTCGATCTTTTCTTGGGCAAAGCTGTGTTGAAGACCCCATCTAAGAAAACAGTGACGATTATTAGTTAAAAGACAACGTGTACTTGTATGACTTTTGGTGGCTTAGTTGTAAAGTTACTAAATAACATACACTAGTATAAACATGTAAATAAACGAAGGCATTAGTTACAGTTTTGTACCGAGACTATATAACTTATATCTTTGGTTTTGTAAGGTTTTGTATAATGGCTGTGGTTAGAGTATTTTTCTATGAATTAAACTACCGGAGATGTTGCCTGAGACTTGGAGCAGATAAGAACAGAAAGTGAATGGAAGGCAAAATACTGAAAATTGACAATTATGCACGGCCTGTACTGCTGAAAAAATCAAAATACTTCTGCCTTAAGTGAACGCTACAGAACAACATGAACATAACTACAGAACGCCATCAAAATACTTCTGAACGCTAAAGTTTTAAATTTGTTCGTCACGTAACGAAATATAAGCTGTTATAAAACGTAACAGCATCGTAATGATTTCATTGCATGCAATTTTGTTACCGAACAAGCTAATTGCTTAGTCACGCCACCCACAAACACCAACGTGCAAAATTATTACACAAACTAACAAATATGGAATTTTGTGTAAAGACTTCGAACGCATAAAAACCATCTTTTCATTCTGCAATATAAATACTTAGGTATGTTGATTTTTCAATTTCTTTTAAACAAATGAATGCGACGTTACATGAGTAAACGATAAGTTGGCAAATTGGTAAATGACAAAGCACCACAGACTTTAATAACTAGCAAAAATTTGGGAAAAGCGAACCATCGAAATATTAATGATTTAGCGTTGCTTACACATCCACAGGTCAAAAAAATTAAAGTCAAAGGAGTATAATAATGTTCTTTTGGTTAATGTAACCGCTAGGGTTTTTTTCGGATAATCTTACTAAAAGATTTAACCAGAATGCAGTCTGCTTATGTTAATTATATTTAGATACAAACTAACATTTTACAAATAAAATGACAACCGATCTCTATTCTGCAATAAATGTTTAAGGATGTAATTTTATTTTATTTAATACATTTAAAAAAAGTCCATTTAATAGGTTCGTGCATGTAAAATATATGTAAAATAATGTAGTGAATCATTAACAAACCTCGAACATGGACAATTTAAAGGATTGTATTAATTATATAGACCCGATGTCCTTATGTTGTTTTGAAGCACCAATAAACAGTATTGGCCAGTATGCAGCATTGAATACAAAAAATAATAATGGAAACATAACTCGGGCCACCCGATCAATTGTTACCCAACTTGGTTGAGATTGAGGAGGAGCGGCAATAGGTTTATAAAGCGCAAGTTCTTGCCTCCGGATCATATCATTATAAGAACTGGGCACGCCATGTCCTTGAAAATGTATATCTGTAGGTCCAGGGGCCATTAATGACTGCTGTTCAACCCATGCCAGTCTGCGTTGCGCTGAACTACTCATATTCTGTAGTTGATGCTTAGACCCCTTTTATAACCAAGGTTTAAAAACATTTATTACATAATATGCCATGTATTATGACTGAATGCTTTATTTTTGCAATAGAGTACCTCATTTGGGTCTTTGTACCACTCAGAGTAAGGTGACCGAATAGGATGAGAATATTTTGGAGGAGGAATACAGTTCATGCTGGGATTTGCATGTGGAGGAGGAAAAGCCTGCATTTGCATATTACGCTCTGAAATTTCTTTCAAATACTTTTCTTGCTCTTCCTTAGCTTTCTGTCGCTGCTGTACTCTCCAGCTCAAAAATTTTACTATTATACACTCGCAAATTGCCCCGAAGACAAACGTCATGCATCTTATAAATAAATAAGAAGTGTAAGGTGACTTTAAAGATCCGTTATGTTATAATTATTAATACCGATTAAAACCTTACCCGACCATCCATACGTCCATCATCTGAATGCAGCACAACATTAAATGTCAAAGCATATAAATGTACGTTATGCGTCAAAACGTATAATTCAAAAGGTATGATCTAAAATGGTATTATCCAAAAGATATGCTGCAAAGAAGCTCTTTATTAAAAGGTATCATCCTAAAGGTATGCTGATTGAAACATGTTTTTAAGCTACAATAGTGCCGTACTGCTTTGCTTTTCTCTGTCTGTTTTCCTGTACACAATAAATTTCCTACACACAATTCTCCAGAACACAGTAATTTTACTGTATGTATGTTTTTTACAGTGAATGTAAATATTCAACTAAGTCAGTATTTCTTTTCCCGTCTGTATTTTTGCTGTGAAATAGGGGCGTAACAAGCAGAAAAAAAGCTTGATCGGCGAGCTACGAGCAGCGTTTTTTTACAAATAAAAGCTCGGTGAGCTCGAGTTCGAGCTAGTTAATTTTAAAAAGTGTTATTAAAAATAGGCGGCCATTTTAATTAATTAAGACGCCATTTTGTTCCATTAAGTCGCCATTTTGTTACATTAAGTCGCCATTTTGTTAATTTAAGACGCCATTTTAGCTCGATCGAACAGCCTTTCTTTGCTCGCCGAGTCGAGCCGCTTGACTCGAGCTCGACCGAGCTGCTTGTAAAATTCGAGCGCTCGTTACTTCCCTACTGTGAAACAGTTTCACTCTTTATCAAAAAAAAAACTTTATATCTTTTATCTTTTTGAGAGCAGTCCAACGTTGCGGGATCCACTTTTAAGTTTTAAACAAGAACAGTCGTTAAAAATATGCTCTGACAACAGCTTCCAAAACGTTCGTGAATAATTTAAGTTGGTATTTTATCAGAGTATACAGTAGCTATTTAGTATTTAAGTTGCAACGTGAGGTTTACCCAAATATATTTTAACAGTTTTTTAAGTTTTGTACGAAGCTTCATGTTTCTTCCGATCACTTGCAAATCCCAATAACAAATAAAACCATATTCGTTTTCGCTGTTATGGATATAGAGTTTTTGTAAATGTTTTCGAAAAATTATACCTTATATGCTGATATATACTTTCAAATTATTTAGCCCAGGCCATCCTCGCCATAGCAACATGTGCTTATTCATATACACAGGGATGGTCTGGGTAAAGTAAGGCTACTATACCTTTTCATAATATACCTCGCTGGCATAATACCTTTTTATTGATACCTTTTGACTCATACCTTTTGAACACATACCTTATGTCACCCAATCATAAATGTAATAGGTATTTAAAATGCATCATTGATATCTTGTAGTCCCATAAATGTACGCTTATAACCTTTATATAGTGAACTGTAGGAATCGTGCCCTTGAATCCACTGTGCATCGTTACAAGGGTAAGAATGCAAGTTATCAGAAGTGAAATCCTGCCCGGAACAACGTCCTACAATATCAATAAATAATTGAACCAATCAAATACAAAGAAATTACAGTAAAACTTTACAAAACAGTTTTACTGTAATTTCTTTGATCAAATAAGAAGTTATTTAATTTAATAATAGATTATTTTGTGAGATATTACCAGTCCCAACCAAAAACTAAACCATGACAGTATAACTACCAAGGTGGTGGGTGTGAAAACTTGGATGACGTTATTCCCAAGTTTTCTCTCAAACTTGAATGTAATTTTCACGTAGGGGTATTCATCTGCAAATATAAATATTGTAATGATAACCAAATCGTCGCTACAATTCAAATTACAACCACAAATTACAGATATGTCTTACATCTTCCTCCCCACCGTTTGTGTGTGCCTGCGGTAAGCTTTGGTGGAGTGATGAAGTCATATTGATACAAAGTAATATCTTTAGATGTGGTTACTGCACCACTGGCTGAAGTTTCCCATGCATACCTAACAACTTTGGATGAGTATTTATCTGGAAGCAATTTGCCGAGTTCATTTATATAAATCTAACATTTATAATTCAATTACTTTTGCCAATGTAACAATTAATTTATTTTATCATGGTCAGCTTACAACTTTCGAAAACCAAGTCGCAAGTTTGTACGTCTAGTGGATACCATTTAAAATTGAATTGACATCCCAACATCGAATGCATCCTGGCCTTAAACACAATTGTTTTATTCTGATAAATGTTCACTACTGAGTTTGTATTTGCGACCGAATGGATTTCTAATTTAGTAATAGAAATAATAGTTATTAGTTAGAGAATGGGAGCTACTTGACTAATGTATTTTACATATTCATAAGATAAGATATCCTTGGTTAAGGTTTAAGTACTCGTCTCTGTTGTACTAGGACTTTACAGTCTTGAATTTAAAAAAAGCTTAATGAAGCGGTTAATTGGTTAGACAATAATTCATAAAATATATTAATTAGGAAGATAAAAGCGACAAATGAGAAGTTAGTAAAGTAACTAACTTGTTTCCCGTGCATTCGGAATGAAGGAATCCGGTGACCAAACAGATTTTAAGACATTTGCTTCTGCTGAAATGAAGGTATTTTGTGGATCATTCGGCATAAATAATCCAGGTGGAAATTCAAGCCCTTCGGCTTCCCATCGTTGTCTCATATGGAATTCAACTCTAAAGATTTCCCATTATCCACAAATAAGTAACACTCACGTCATAAGTAATTTGATTAATTTAGACCAAGGCATTAAATCCGGAGCCACAACACAACTAGTTTTTATCCTACCTGACACTCATCGCGTCCGCGTCGACTTTAACAATATCTACGATGTCGAATGCATGAAACACTGTGATTTTGTTACGTTCCATCTGCTCGATTGCCCATCTTGAACCTATTGAAAATTAACAATGCAAATACACAAGAATTTGTAGCTCTTCGTAGGGCTCAAATTACAACAAGGCTCTTCGTAAGGCAACGCCCTAACGCTAACGTTAAGTTAGCCCTAACGCTTAAGACGAAACTCCTCTGTTAAAGCTACAGATTTTACACGAACAGGATAATATTAGAATGTGAGCAAAAGAAACGAGTTTAAAAATTTAAACTTAATGCCAAAACAAACAATTTAGGCATGTAATTTTGCTCGTAATTATACTCGAAAATGTCTTCAGTAAATTCTCAGTGTGACCTTGAATCGTAATAATGAATAAACGTATTACTTGGAAAGATATTATGTATTTTACCCTCTAGCTCTTTATAATTGAGTTTAAGTCTGGAGTAGTCCATAGCTTGCCCTTCTAGTTCCTCCGCAAAGCCGTGGTCAGGAATCCATCTGTTATAAATCATTGGACTTTTTTTGCATTGTATAAAATAACTGCGAAGTCCTTTAAAGGGTTCTTACCCTGTTAAATAAGCCAAGGTGATGATGTGCGAAAACCGACTCATATAATCTGTTCAGATTAGTTGGGAAAATCCACTATTCAAACAAACTTTTAAGTACGGACCGGAAGAGATTGGAGCACTGTATCCCTTACGTAATCTAAATAATATCTGCTGCGATGCAGGTGTATGTGGGTAGGAGCAGAGTAAAAGCAAAATGGAACCTAGGCCAGGCATCGCATCAAGGCGTCAACAACAAAAGATACATTTATACCTACCCTATTATTTAAGTAATATTATTGTCGTTTGTAAAGTGACTTTTAAGTGCACTGCTCCATAATGACTTGATTGCATGCATGCATGCATTCGCTTTTATAGAAAATGTTTTAAAGCTTTCAGTAACATGCTTTTGAACACGACAACGTGGATAGTCATGAAAAAATCGGAATTCTGATTTCTATGACTAATGCCTTGATACCTTTTTTCGGATTTGTGCAATCTTCCCTTTCTCATGTACATATAAATGACTTAATATGATGTTTATAATGTAGGAGTATTATTCTCCAAATTACCAAATTGACTTTATTGGATATATATACATTATATATCACGCTAGCATGAGAAAAATCACGACAGGTACAGTCTAATAAAGTAAACCAAACAAAATCACTTTAAACCAAACTTATTCTAAAGAAATACTGTTAGCTACATAGTTAAATCACAGTATGGCACAAAAATAAATAACACGTTTTATAATTTTACATTAACGAAACTTAATGAATTCGTCATCCCATCAAAATACTGTACATTTTTCATGGTCATCAGGCGAAGGATTCATGTAGGAGCCAACTGGACAAGACCAAGCCTCTGCAAATTCTTTAGAATTCCTAAGTGTTCCCAGAACTCTATATTTTCCTGGGCTGTGATGATCGCTGAGAACTTGTTCTCGCAAGCTTTCTTTGGTGCTGGAAGCGCACCAGTTCTAAATATAGTTCAAAGTTAAGGTTAAAACTGTTTTTAAGGACATGCATAAAATTCCAGGACCTTGAAACAACTTACAGTTGCAAACCCGAGGAAATAAAGTTGCTCTGGTGTAAACTTGTCTAATCCTGGAAGTTTTTTATCATTCACTTGGGCTTTCGATGATGCCAACTTGTATGCCTTGTAAGATTCCAGTAAACCTCCAGCATCAGGGAAATTTTCATCTAACGTCAATTTACCGTTAAGATGTAGCTCCTGGTCTGGTATTTCTTTTATCAAAAACTCGTTGTATTGATTGATTATGCATTCTCCTATAGCCGTAAATTCACCGTTTGACTCTTCCGTCCATCCTATAACCACAAAAAGATTGGGTTACTTTTGAAACAAGAGATACTGAAGGGGAACCAAAACCACTAGATTTACATGCTAAAAATCATACCTTGAACGGTAAATCCATGAGTTATTTCGTGTCCCAAAATAGTTCCCAACGAGCCATAATTTAAAGATCTAGATTTACAGACAATAATTAATTTTAACCCTTGAATCTTACACACTGTCAGATACATTTCTTGTATAAAATACAAGTTAGGTTTGACAACATACATTGGCCGCTGTCTGTCAAAGAAAGGTTTTTGAAGAACTCCAAGTGGAATATCTAGACAGCAAAAAATTCAAATTTAAATTAGAATCTTTACTTAAAGATTTGCAGAGATTGTATACAATTACAATTGCACTTACTGACTGTTTTTCTTTTAATATCGTAATAGGCTCCTATATGACCGGGAAACTGGGACCATTTACTATAAAACATCGAATTTCCGGGTTAACCAGTCTGACCAAAAAAAATGATCTTGCATGCGTAGACATCAAACATATTAAAGTATTAAGTGTATTTACCATCCCGGTTCAAACGGCTTCCTCAACGCTGCAAGCTTTTGCTCAGAAAGCCAAGATCTGACTGCCAAAAGTTGTTCAAAGTAAGTAGTTTGGTTTAAGACCAACTGCAATCAGTATTTAAAAAACTGAGATTAGCATACACAAACCATTAGATTAGAGTAGAAAATAAAAATAAAATTCATGTATCATCTTGCCCCATCAAAATCCCCTTGGATTCTTGTTACATTATTGATCCAGTCTGGATACCCGAGACAGTTCTCGATTTTATCTAGCCTCTCTAACGAGGAGTTCCTTACAGTCTCATTCATCCATTCCGCTCCATTCAAGAGATCCCGAAAAGATTCCCGTAGATTCCCAAACATTTTTTCAGCCTAAAACAATGTTCATAATAAACTCATTGGAACCGCATTTTAAAGTTGAGCATAGATAAACTACATATTTCTAATACTCATGCCATATCTAACCTCCTCAATATCGGCGGATGCGTTTTTAGCATATCGCTTAACATATTCGTATCCAATCGCCATTGGGAATTTTTCTTGTGCGGATGCAGAACAAGTATACACCCTGCAACAAAACAGACAGAGTCAATTTGGTAATTTCCAGATCAAGTTTTAAAACATCAAATAGTTTTTTTTACATACCTTGCATTTGATTCAGCTATTCCGTACACTCTGTTGTAAAACTCGGACACGTAATTTCTCATAGGTTTTGTAGTTCCAGACACAATCCATGCAGCCATTCGGAAGTGCAAGTAGTTTGCTAAAAGTTCCTCCGGAGTTGCAGCCAAGACCTCGAATATTCCCCCGACATAATGAACGTCAGATACAGAAATCAACTCGTCGTCGGTAATATTAATACCAGTACTTGAGTATATATTATTTAACAATGTTGGGAAGTGGATCTGTTAAGTTTAAATTGTTTGTTAGCTATCTGCATGTATGACTATGAAAGGTTCATAAAATTTACAACCACTTTAATTTGTAGATATTTTTAGATGAACTTACTAAATTAGTAGCATTTTCTGTTGTGTAATTATCAAAAACTTGTTGGAGAAATCGAAGGGTCACAGTGGCACTGTGATTTCTTAGCTCGTATTGCACTGCTACCGCATCTCTAGTCAAATTTGCTATCACAGTCTCAAAGGCAATTATTTCGGATGCCTGTTCTCTTAAATAAGTCTCGTTAATGGATTTCACTCCCCGGAATTTCCAAAATTCTTTGACAATGTTTGTAATAAAATCTCTGTAAGCAAGTATTGCAGTGGAGTAGGTTTCATGGTCCAATAAATAAGGTCTCGCTAAGAACAATGACGGTTGCTGCACCTGCATTGGAGAATACAGATAATTAAATGAGACGTGTACCCGGTACCCGTATATTTAAATACAAGCGTTATGCATAAATGTTGATAAAAAACAAAGCTGTCAAGTTTTGTACTTACATGAATGGTATTGTACTTTATAGTGTTGGTATTCTGATTGGAATTAATGTCAAGAATAGTTGACGTTCCGAAAAACTTTTTCAAATCTGCCATTGATTTCATCCAATCAAAGTTTGAAGAGTTCCATTTTCCCTTTTCGTACAATACTGGCCACCCCCCATATTTTTCCAGTACATCCCATAAAGGCTGAAGGCCTACCCGATCAAGCGCATCTGCAAAGCGTGAAAATGTTATAGTTTACGGCATGGTTCTAAATATTTATTTAAGTCACGGTAGACGATCTATGTGACGAAAGTATGAAATTTTTAACTTACCGATATCCGAGCACTTTTTAAAAAATTGTTTGGCTTGTTTATAAGCTGGCATGTCGTCTGGCTTTTCTGGTTCGCTTAGCATTCCTAAAATTGAACGCGACCAATTATTTTTTAAAAACCAATAGATGTCACGTTATAGTCGGACAAGTAATTGTTCATGCATCACTTATTATTACCGATAACAATATCACTCGTCTGTTTCTCCATCTTGCTAAATACACTCCATTTTGATGAAAACGGTGGCCTTCTGTTTTTAGTTAGCCAACCCTGGCATGCGAATTCATAGAAATTTTCACATGGGTCGACAGAAATATTTAGCGAAGTCGCTATATCACAGGCTATAGAAACCATCATTAGAAAATTTATTACATTAACATATAAACATTAAGTAGGTAGGCTAGGTAAAGTCCACCGACTTTTAGCTTTCTGCATTTACCAGTTTCCATGCATGGCTGTGAAGTGCAGAGATCCTTGCCAAACTGTTTGACTGCAACGTTATCGCAAGGACCAGGTATAGTTTGAAACACATTACTTTGATAAACCCGAACCCCTGAATTTTGAGAGTTATCTTGATTGCTATTGACTGAGGCAATTGATCTAGAGCTCTGATCCGTCAAAGACTGCCTGGGAACAGGACGCCTACGCATGGTATGTGCATCTGTCTGTGAATCTAAGAATGTTCCTAGGGTTGACTTGTCATTTCCGCGTGGATCGATGACAACAAAGACTACACATGCAATTGCTGCGCCGATGGTACACCCAATAAGGAACAAACCGGAACGTCTCAGAAACCTTATAAATCAATTTATCCAGATTTTTTATGTTAATATATGTAAATACATACAACAAAGTTTACAAAACAAATTGCTTTAAGTTGATGTTACCTTTTCCCGAAAGTCCTTCGCTTTCCTGTGCTGGTGCTATTTGACATGCTAATTTGAACACTTTGGCTATCCGCAGTTGCCATTTTAAGTCTTCAGTTTGATATATTAACTTATTATAAGTAATTTAAAAACCGACTAGAATTACACCGGATTAAAACATTTTTACTGTATTTATTTTATGCTATAATGAAAAACTCTTCTGTAATGTCACGTACACATTGTTCACTTACGCTTTCACAAAGTAGCAAAAAATGGGAGTAATTTGAGTAAACATATGAGCATTGTAATTAATCCTAGGATTACTTTAAAGATATTTTACTCGCTTCAGTATCTCATTTCTGAAGGTTATCATTTTTCATCATTTTAAAAATAGTCGGAACAATTTTTTCTTTCCTTGGTCCATGCAAATGAAGTTGAGTACGACGCAAAGAAGGTGGATGAGACGTAAAACGAAACAAGTGTTTCCCACGGACGCACAAGCTTCACACTGCAAACCAAGTTAACCCTGCATATTATAAGGAAACATCTAAATTAAATGGAATATACCCAAGCCTTGTAAAAGTGAAAAAAAAATCTGCAGAGAGAAATACATGAAACGGACAAAAACTTATGGACTCATGGAGTTACTGCATAAATGTAGCAAGTAAATGCGATTCGATGGAGAAATGTTTTAGCCAACAAAGACTATGTTTGCTTTATTGCGACTGCAGGACAACTACTTCTAAAAGTATGCTAAACATAATAATGCCGAATTTTACAATACCGTACCTGAGTCAAGTTTATTGTGCAAAGAGCATATGATGTATAGACACATCTAGATTTTCGCGATAATAATACTTGAATCTCAAGACATGTACACATAAAGTATAATGTACATATTTGTTATTCTATTCCATATTTTATGTATATATGCATCAGAATCAGAGGATTATACTAACTGCATAAAAAAGAACAAGGAAACTTTGGTAGTTATCATTTAAGACTGAAAAGAAACGAAAGACGTGAGTACTATATTTATGCTTGTAAAACATGCACGAGGCATACACCTTGTATCTCCAATTATCTGCAAGCTTCTCACGGAACCAGTCAGCAAGTTCACATTCATTCCCATTTCGTTTCATTTCCAGCTCACTACGTTTTTGCCCACTCTTTGCGTAGTTGCTCATAAGAAAGTATTAAAAGGGCAAAGTTTTAGTCCAAGAAGAAATATCATTAAAGCTCTGAAGCTAGCAAATCAGGTTCGAATATGCATGATATTGCAGATTTTTACAGAATGGATAAATATAATGACGTAGGAATAGACAAGTAACTCTTCTATTTTTGCATGAGAAACTAAAAGGAACGCAATAAAAAGTAAAATCACTTGTTTTGCATAGAACACGGGCAAAGCACTTTACCGCGTAGTAACATGCCTTCAGGTGAGAAACCTAGAGCGCAACATTGTAATTATAGCTCAATAGGAGTTACTGACTTTAGAAGCAATTTCGAGTTTATCACTTATCAGGATGCTATTTTTTGTAAAAGAATGAGCAAGTCCTCACCGAAAGGAAGTGCACAGTTCCAACAGTTATCTAGTTGAGACTGTGAGAGAGAGGCACAAAAACAGTTATTCTTAGTTCATGGCACACAGCATAATATTAAAATGAGCTGACGAGATTTTTTTTTCTTCTTGTTTACACCAGTCTTATGCAGCGTCGGAACGGGAAACCACTAATCACCGCATCGCACTTTTTATTTCTTCCTGAAAAGATTACAAGTCAGATGCGATCTACACAATTTGAACGCATTTGAAAAAATGCCTATTCTCAGGTATTTAAAAACGTTGCATGCTTTACTGCAATGGTCAAGTTGACGGTCAACAATAGTAACAGCGGTTTTGAGTCGCACTATTTGGCCTTAGAATTTGCCCATGGTATATAACAAACTACGATTTATGAAGAAAATAACATAAGTAAACTCTAAAATTATGTTTGCAAACGATAATTAATTTATTTTGATGACAAAACTTCATACACTTAAGATTATACTTACTGCAAACTGTCATAGCTCACGACTTTTCATTTTGGGTTTAAGAGTTCTATATGCAACGCAAGGCAACGTGTGTTGTCGTGTGTCCTTCAAATAAGGCCTCTATAAATATAGCGTCTTAAATTACTACGACTTGAGGCGCGTGAGGAAGATGTAAATGACAACGAATCTAATAAACTGACATCTTATTTCTGGAGAAACAAATATTTATTTTACGTTTGTACTTAACATGACTTACACAGCCTGCGACTAAAAGGTTATGTTTACAGCAACAAAACGACATCCTCGAAATTTGTTTGCTTCAACATGATAATTTGCTATTTGAGATTTAGCAAATTCCACTACGAAATGCAAACATCCTCGTTACACTGCCATCATTTACATGAAATTCTGTGCGAAACGCTTAAAAACTGCACCTTGTAGTGCTATTGATACAAAATTAATATGGAACAGAAGATGTGTCGTATATTACGGCACAAGATAAGGTTACATCAACACAGTTTTACATCCTTCCTTCTCATCATCGTCACCTCTGTTGTGCTTTACATATAATACATTTGAAATAACATTCATATGCATGCAAATTTACAGGAGGTTTACTTAAGTAAGAAGCATTCATCAAATGTTAAAATTTGGTTTGGATCAAAGACAAATCTCTAAAGGGTTTACGCATGCTGGCAATGTGTATATGGCTTTTGCTCATGGATGCTAGTCTCATGGAAAAAGGAAAAACACGAGGAAACATTAGGTCACGACTGTAATACTGTATGTAGTGAAGATGGTACATTTTTCATTCATAGACGGAATCTCTTCCATCTCTTATAGAAATTGGCTTCATAGTTTTATTATCGGCAACATTAATTATTTAACATAATAATGTTTCGTAGTGTATATATTCCTCCTTGCAATGTTGTGTATGTAGGTATGCAAAAAGTATGCAATTTTTTATGAGAAGGGGTAACGATTACGGAAGCGTGAAGGTTAACATCACCAACCTTAATCTTGAGAGGTTTTACAAACGATGTAAGTGATTACATCGCAAGTTGTTGTGATTTGTATAATGTAATGGTTTGTATCAAACTCACCTGCAAAGGAAATTTATTTCTTTGTCTTTTCAAGAGCGACATCCTTCCTCTTCTCTGCTTCTTCTTTTTGATGCGATGCAATCTTAATTATGCATGCATTTTCATCTGCTGAAAAGGCAAATATTTCAGCCAAGCAAAGCAAAACTAGACAAATAAGTTTGAGTAATGAAATGATGCAATAGCATGGTTCAAGGTAGGTATGGACAT
>JAHZNG010000612.1:0-23313 GCA_027744375.1 Orchesellides sinensis
GACTGACTTCCTAAAGGGTTTCATGAGCTTTAATAAACAGTAAAATCTTGAGTTGTGAGCTGCTTTCTCATGCATACATGAAAAATGTGCAAAAGGGAGCTCACGCGTTCAATGTTTACTGCGATCATCAGTAATTGTTATTTTTTAAACGTATTTTATCCTGCATAATATTAGAAGGGTACATACATAATATCAAAGATACAACTGGTAATATGATAACTTTAGCAAAGCATCATTCTTGTCAAAATCTGTAATCTAAAGAAAAAGTCAACTGCTCTAAGCATTGATAAAGAAAACCGGACGGAATCACTAAAAAACTAAAATGTCTGCAGGACTCACATTTTATAAAAAAGCATATAACATATATTCATTGTGAAATCTCGCAAATATCGGTATGTATGTTTTACGCTTTTCCGTTTCCACCAACTCGTTGTATCGTGCTTGAAAAACTTTATTGAACAATGTTTCAAGCAAAACTCCCGTATCTCTCTATATTTGACATAATCCTGTCTAAGGTATAATATGTAGTTGCAGTTTCAGTTACAAAGTTGGATGATCTCAGCAGAGTTTCAAGTTTTCGAGGATACTCGAAGACTTTCTGGACTTGTGGCGGATATGAAATCCGTGATTTTGATGCTGATATCACTTACCATCGATATCCGCCACGCCCTCGTTATTCAACTAACTGGTATGTGTTTCAAGATTCCAGGATATATGGCATTGTAACTAATTGTAATCATTACAACGATTTTTGTGGAGATATTCGATTTTATGAACAATTTATCTTACTCTCCTTGGAACTTAATCTGATTCAGAATTTACTTCTTTGAGCTTGAACACAGTTTAAACATTATACTGAATTATTGTTAAGCTAACTGTTTGAAATTTTGTAAAATAATCCACATTTAATCAGAACCTAATATTTCGAATATCTATTAAGATCATGATTTGTTTTCCTGTTAAAGAGGTTGCTTCAGTATGTTCACGTAGTCCTTGAAGTCAAATCCCACACCTTGTTTCAGTGTTCTCAAAATGTCAGGGTTATTCCTTGATATGATTGTAAAAATTGCAAAACGTGAGACGTACAACACAACAGAGAATCCTAACCTTAATTATTTTACGAGAATAGATATATGACTATACAATTTTGAAAGAGGTATGAGACATCACTCAGAGAAATGTAATGGTTGTTTGTGAAATAAATTTTAACGAGCATCTTTTTCACCTGGTGATACAAAGTCAGCAGACATGTCTATCTGAAAGTTTAACCAAAATGGAGAAATATTTTGCAAGCTAGCAGTTTAAAAGCTGCTCCCCTACCGTGTGATTTATCTCGGCTTTATTACTTACCACGATTTTGCCAAAGATTTTCAGTAAAACTTTCTTAGAAAAATGTATTATGAAATTTCTCGCCGGATTTTGCAATGTGATCAAAGCTTTTCCATTTCATGCGCAGTGATTTGGTTTACAAGTCAATCAGCAGTCAGAAAATTAAACCCATCCCTTTTTTATTACAGCCACCGTTAACCTTCAAAATTGTACACCTCAAGCTCATTTCATTGACTAATGTGAAGAATACACTTACGAGAGCAGTTGGCTTCGTCCAAACCATCAGAACAATCCCGTCTTCGATCGCAGACTTTGTAACTCTGAATGCATTTCCCATCGCTGCATTGAAACTCAAATTCACTGCATTGAGGAATTGCTGTAAAAAGTTTGTAAAAAATATCGATTAAAAAAGAGAAAGTTTCAAGTCATAATTTTAACACGGATTCACAACGTACGTATATACAACAGTTCATATTATGTACAATTTCTTGGTTAGATATTATTACTCTTTTATTATTTATTACTTAAGCTCTGTTCGGTTAATAACTACAGTTCTTGTAGATTAAACAAAACACCACAGAACTACTCCACAACCTAACCACCAATCATGCCACACATTATGTGGCACGGCTGATGACCTCTCCCACACCTTGCAAAAAATAGGTATGCAGTAAAAAATTATCATCTTCAAAATTTCATTAAAGCAAATGGGGTTAAAGCAAGAGGTAAATGTTAGTCTATAACTCTTTTCTAAAATAGGCTAGCGGTTATCACATTAAAGAGAAAGACAACTAATCTACTAACTACCAAAAGAAAATCATGCTTTCTTACTGATGTTTTTATTTGCACATGCTTCTGGAGTTTCATCAGATCCATCCTGACAATTATTAATTGAATCACACACTCGAAATTTCTCAATGCAAAACTTGGTTTGCGTACACGTAAATTGTGTCCTTGGATTACAAGCTGTTTTCGTAGATTTAGAGGGAAATATATAGAAATCAATGTCATAAATTATACTTTACCATATTGCTTAAATCAGAAACTTAAATGTAAATAATTAAGCAGTTTAAGCAATTTTGTTAATTAGATGATTGTGAGATTAGTCGAAAAAACATTTACATGCATAATTATAAAAATTACCAAAATATTTTCAGTTCAAACTTTTAAAAATTATTCTGTTTTTACATATTGATATGTACAGCTTTATATAAAAATCAATCCGATCCAAAAAATCTGGAGTCTGGAGTCTGGACTCCTGAATTCGTTAAATAAAGCATTACACGAGTTAACCAATACAATATTGTACAATATAGTACAAATACAAAAAACAACCTGTTTAAAAACCCAAACTCAATTCATTATTTACAAAAGTAGTTGAAAAGCATTACGAAGTTTGAAAGACTGTGTCAAGAATAAGAAGTTACATTGGCTTTATGTACAGAAAGCATTATTAGTACATAGTCCAAAGTACAGAATATATACAATTCCGACATCAACTTCCAATGCTCTATTACTTATAGTATAAAATACTGTAAGAAATTTGAAACCTGCCAATAGTATATGTACAAAAAATATCAAAAACAGTGTATACACAATACACATATAGAGTATATATAGAGATCCATCACCTTCCCACAAAACATTTTCGACAAAAACCAAAACCAACATCCATTCCGACTATGTACAAATATTTTTGTGAGATCAAAAATTCAGTTTCCAGTTTTAAAAATTATTACATAACAAATAAATAAAAGTATCCTAGAGTTAATATGATACGATACATTTTATCTGTACAAATGACATGGACAGTACAAAAGAAGAGACGGGTGTGGAACGTAACACCGCAACATTGCATTGCAATTTGTTTTCAAGAAAATAATGTTGGAAATGGAGTATTTGGTAACATACGACAGTTATGGTGTTCATCCTCATTCAGTTCACAATCTTTCCTACCATCACAAACACTACTCTTGGGAATACACTTTCCTGACTTGCAGCGGTACTCAGCCAATTCGCACCGTCGTGGCTCTGTATACATAATCCAGTACATAAAGGTATTATTTCACTGGTTAACATTTCAATGATTAAGACCTTTTTATTTTCTGACATCTGACATTTCCACAACTGTGATAAGAGCTTACGTAAGCACAACAAAACAATACATTTAGACATAAATACTGACTCATGACTTTATACCACACTTATTGTGTCTTCATCAGGATGCCCTCAGCGTGACCCTTGTTAAAAAGTCATTCATTCATTGTAAGCTTATTATGAAAAACACAATGGGCTGAAAACGAGATTCAAACTTAAGATTTTGCCTGGCCCCGGGTATAAACATATAAAGTGTCGCCATCGTTTAGTTCATTCGACTGTATAGGAATGCTATTTTGATCAATGAATCACATTATTCACATTCAGACGGGGTCATAATTTTATTTAATATTATGTTGTACGACATTGTGTCGCCTTTTGACTTTTGCTTGCATGTAAGAAAAAAAGGGCAACATCATGACTTTGAACTAGTATGAAATGCAACCTATGCTATGGTTAAAACATAATACATCCGAGCACTAATGTTTCTTTTATTCTTTATCATCTGATTAAAACCTGAGTCAAGTGCAAAGCCAATATCCAAGTAGTGTGTGGTTGCGTGTTGCGTCATCAATGCATTTAAATCACTTTCTTATTGTTGGCTTCATTCATCGATATAAACGGACCCCAGCCAGGAAGATTCTCATCTTCAAATGCTAATGTGATACTCACAGCCAATAATCTAATAATATTATGCACTCGTGCCGTATTCAATATTGCATGTCGTCATCTCATATACAAGTTTTCATTGCAATGTTTTACTTATTTTTATTGCATAACACCGTTTGAAAATGGGTGTGAACATTAAAATACATTTTTCACTTAAGCCCATGCCCAAGATCCCACAAATTTATTTTATTTCCTAAAGACTATTATCTTAGAGATTAAGGAGCAGCCACGCTTAATGCAGACTCTCACGGCTGCCAAAAATGCATAATCTGATAAATGTCTACGTTTGCATAATACACAGGTATCCTCTCTTGTAAACATTTCTTTATTGGAAAGGACGGGAAATTATGTCATGCTGAATCAACTGCAACAACGGTAGTTTAAGTGATTACCAGCTACTATGTGCAGCATTTTAACCTGACATTTTTAATGGAATGTTTAATCTCTACACAATACAATTTCCTCTAGATAGATTGAATGCTTAAGGAAGTTCAAAAGGATTATTAAAACATGAGTTGATGCATATTAGCAGTGATTGCATTATCTCTAAAAAAGACTCAACATAACTAACGAGGAATATGCGTTATTATCGGAAGCTCTACAAATGCACAGCCAGAATTGGACTTGATCTTTGCTCAGCCCGATATATATATATAATGCATATACTACATGCAAAGATATGAAAGGAACATTTAGGTGTATATATTTAAGCATGTAAGATGTTCCTAACCCTTGAGTAGTAGTGCATTAGGGCTGTCAAAAAATGTTCACAAAAAATACAAGTCAACATCCTTAACAGGAATAATTAAGATTAAGGAATAAATTGACGGGGTCTCATGATGTGTGTGATCTGAATACGGGGCACTTACCACACAGCTAGACGTCTACTTGGGTGCTAAGAAAGTAAATACTCTCTGCTTCCTGTAATCCTGCCTTTTGATATACAAATCTAATATCAGGATTTTTTTCACGCCAAGTAAGATTGATAAACGAAATGTAAATTTAATTATATTTTACTGTCTACGTAATCATAGAACCCTTCTTATTAATCACCGAACTTTGTATTAAAACACGCAACATATATCAACCCAAATTCTAATTATCTATCATCAATGAAAAACATCAATGAAAGTTGAGCGCATTTTCGACCATGCCATATTAGGATGGTCAACGTACTCAAATTAATTGTATAATACTTTCCCTTAGATTTTTATGGAGATCTCATTATTTTTTTCGTTATTTTGTTTCACTGGACCAGATTTTCGGACTGAAGTGGACCAGCTAATGCACATTTTTGCTTTAAATGTTCATACTTTCTTTAAGGTATCAGCCTAAGAATATCTTAACTACCATCAATTTTATTAAAATACAAAAATGCTCGATTTACACAAGTTAAAAATGAACATAGCCTATGTATGTCTATAAATTGAATTTATTTAATCACTTATGTATGCCTATGACACAACCACACATGCATACTAATAGAATTTTATCATGTGGATTCCTATAAGTAGATACAGATACGTATATAAACAACGGCAACGTGATAATTAATACCACTGGAGGATTCTCCTCCATGTTCCCTCAAGTACTCTTGCAGAAACCAAGCTGAATAAAATCTTATGGCAAGCAATGAATGACTAGGAATCTTGAGCTGGAAGATGATAGTGAGCTTGTTTTTGTTCACTGTAGCGTTGCATGCACTTCCCCATTGTTAACTCACCAAAATAAGCCTTACGAATAAAACTGTTTTTAATACAAATGATGCCCTTGATGAAGATATATGGTATCATTTTGACAACACTGGTCTCACACGGGGAAAGAAAGTGGAGCATGAATGTGCTGTCATTTTGATCAATCAATAAACTTGCAAAAACACCCAAGTTAGAGAATCGTGCGTACATGTTGTGGGTGACATAATACTTAAATCCACATCATGCAAATCCTCCTCTTTTAAAAAATAAATATGTGTAGGGATGTACAAGAATATTATTATTACCAGTATTACCTTGCCTTTGTCCTAAAACAGAATTATAATTATGTTGACTGTGAGACAGGCTAAGGAAAATGAAGGAAATCACAAGAAAACACTTAGGATTGTCGACTCTTGAGAAGGAGAATATCACAAGTCCTGGTGACATTTTGGAGAAAACAATGGCAGCCCGGAACTGGCACTACGCGCACGAGTCAGGATTGGGGCATTGAGTCAAAATGGTCTTGCAACAAGCAAAAACGTTGAGGTCTTGTTCTGATAAACAGTCTTGTCTTGCATAGTAGACCAAACGACTAAAAACAAATATTACATGTATAAAATGCCCGTCGTCACATTCCAGGATCGTCAAGAAGTACTAAATGATGATAAACGAGGAGCAAGAACTCAGCATGTCTCCGTGTCAATCAAAACTTTAGGGGCTACTAAAGTCGAGTAGAGTTGGCATTAGCCCCTTTATGCAATAATGTGAGAGTTCACAACTATTACATTACTCCTCTCATATCACATTACATCCCATAATATAACTGACAACAGTAGTAGCACTCAATGACTACCGACGACGGAAAGTTTTTCTAACTACTGCCTTTTTTATACTATACACAGCTGCTTTTTAAACGATCCTATGTGCCCCTGTATATGTATGTACTTCTGCCACTCTTCTGGACGAATAAAGAATCTGAGACTGATGATGAATTTTGAAAAGCCTCTTCTTTGACGGAGTCTCTTACTATATTTGCCGTATTCTATCTACTTACTCTCACTTACTCAGTTCAGAATCCTCAAGTCTTCTAAAGTAATAGTGTAAAGGCTATGTGTGAGTGGATTTCATAAAGAAAACAAGTGTCCATATTGTTGTAGTGGAGTAAGTTCAGTACGTAATGTATATTGCATTGTCAATGCCAAGATTGCCAAGCTTAAGAATAACACATACACACTATATAACGTTTGAAGCTTGTGAATTTTGAAGTGAGCAAAAGAATCGCCAGCCTTTTTGCTGCTAACCCGTCCATCCGTCGTTTATGAATGGAAATGCATATTTACTGCTGCTTACTCCAGAAGAAAGAAAAGAGAGGAGGCTAGACTTAGTAAAAAAACGTAACATAACATACAATGCCACATTAGTTATTTGCTGTATGATATTATGAACATACGTAGAATGCCGAGTAATAAGTGCGAGTAAGGTTGGGACGTGATGAGCGACTTGTGAGTTTGGGTCGTTCCCTAAAAATCCCACTACGGCTACGAAAGAACGATGGCAAAGGCTGATGATGTTACATGAATGTAAAATTAGGATGATGCTAATAAACGCTGTGATTACAATGATCATTTTCCTATAGGCCTACAAATAAACTTGGTAAAGCAGTCCACAAAAGGCAACAGGCCCACCCTTCAAGTTCATGAAGTCTGTTTGTAATATACATCAAATGAATTTACTGCGATCTTCCTTTTTCCCAATTTTTATATAATTGAAAGCGAAAGGATTAAAAAAGTATTCGCAATTCGCGACTGACTGAAATTTTATAGCTGGTGTGCTGTATTGTTTTTCTCTCGCTAAAACACTGACTACTTAACATTTTAAAGGGTATTAGCAGTTTTTAACAATTTATGCTTGTCTGGTCATCCGTTTCGCAACAAATCTTTTAACACATTGGCAACTTATGGAGGCTCAACTTCACATAAAAATCCTAATGCTGTCAATTTCTTTGTGAATGCCATATAATATGGCACTGAAACGTTTTTGGCCATGCGACGACAAACGCGAAAATGTAAAAACAGCAAAGCAAAATTACGTAAGTAGCTGCTGAATAATGTAAAAAACAGAAACCTACCCACATTAATCTTACAATCTTACCTCGCAGTTTCAAAGTCATTACAATAGGATTATCTATACGTAGGCATTATAAATGATGATGAAACATCGTTAGAAACAAAGAGAAACTGTTTCTTTTTGAATACGAATTCGCTGATATCAACCATATGAGGTCACCTTTATAAACAGCTTCAGAAAAAGAAGCTTTTAATGATTTTCAGCACTGATAGCGGTATATTGCCTCCAGTATTGGAGGGAAAACGAGGAAACCTCTCAAACACCGTAAAACTACTTAGACGAACAAGGTAATTTGTGTAAAAACTAATTCTTCTAGGAGGCCTGCCAGTAGCTAGTCACACCAGCTCACATTTAGATCAGAAACAGATTGAATATTAAAAACTGGAAAGCTGCCTTATGTACTCAATGCCATTTAATGCTAGCAAGAGATAGCATAGATAAGGTTAAGCATCCATCTATATCTTGAAGCCATTATGGCTGCAGTAAAGCTCACACGTAACATAAATCATGAAAAAATAAGTTTGAAAAATTGTTGTACGAGTTGGCTCCATAAATGTCAATTATCCAATTGGATATACGCTCTGATCTGTAATCAATAAAACTATAACGCCAGCTCAAAAGCTCGTCTTGTTTGTATGCCCCAAAAGAAGGCTGATCGTGAAAGAGCATCTTGTTTGGTGGTTGGGGGACGAATTTTACTTTATACTTTGTTTAGTATTTGCACTCATCACTCATTGTATTGTGCCATTTTTATACTACAGTCTCTAACACAGTCATGGTCATAGTCAAACTTACAGCTCTACCTCAGCTCTCAGCTTGAGCCAGTTAACCGGAACATGAAGCACGAACGTACGTTTTTATTCCCATTCCCCTGGTGTTTTCTCTAAGACTTTTGTACTCCTTCAACCTAATATAAGTCTTTTCGTTTCCCATCACAAAAATGCATAAGTCTGTCCCATTCCTTTTAATCCTTTTCGTAAACAAAGATAAACCACGATTCCGAAGATTAAGTAACTGTTTAGATTACGTAGTTGAATTACTGAATAGATTAACAACTAGGTAAAGAAATGTATCTTTTGCGTACTTTATAACATTATCTCCATCTCACATGCACACGCGTTGAAAAAAAAGGGTGTACATACATACTATGCTAGTTATATTAACCAAAGTCTACTCTAGTGCTCTTCCTGCATCTTTCATTTTCTTCATAATCATATCATGAGCAACAAATACAATTATACCCATCAAGAAAGTCGTGCTGATATTCCGTAAATCTCATGGGACAACCCCTTCCCGCACATTGTTTTGTGTGTTTACAAAAGTGAATATATAACATAATGAGCTACAGGAAGCATCTCGTTTAAATTCCTAATATTCATAAAGTGCTTAACACATATTTACGTTCACAATTTGATATTTTCATAAACAAAAAACATCATCCTGGAATGCTGCTGCTTGTAGATTTTTAACAAGTGGCAGCATCACAACAAATGTATTACAAAATCTACACGACATTTTTCACAACTTTTTATTATTTCTGTGATTTACTGGATGGCCACCTGGGAACCGAGCATGCTGTACTATATTGTAAGACCTGTTCATATTCTATGACTATGAATCTTATACAATTTAAAGCATAAATGTATTGGTTTGGTTTCCTTTTACTGTTTACTTTGTTCTTTTCTGACAAGAAACGATAATGAAATGATAAGGCGGTCAGACACGATAGGTACATACGTGTGTAACGCATGTACAGATGTATATGAAAATATTGCAGATTTAATATGCCACCATCATAGGTCACACCTGAGTCTTCGTCTTTCAATTATAGTAATTTTCTTTACTGATCAAACCTTAGTAAACTATATAGCTCTTTGTACAAAGAAAGCCTAACCAAGTTCTTTCTAACTAAGAAAATGCGCTTTTAAACTATCAAAGGAGACCACGACTCGGCCACAGATTTATGACTTGCTTGAGCCAATCCAACATCTAAACCCATCATGGTGGAGATCGACTTCTCATATGTACTCCTTGCCATTTCTTTCACAGCTTTGCAAACACATCTCTCAATAGTAAGCTTCCGATATATCAGTATAATAATGCGTTTACTGCACTTTACCCGTGCCATACGTTGGTTATACATGTATTTTATGAGCAATAGCCATACTAGCTATTTTGGCACACTGATGATGAAAGAAAAATCCATTTATTTTCTCCTGAAACGTGCTGAACCCAGCTAATATTACGATTCGTCGGCAACCTTTTCATCTCCTCTAAATTCCGATATGTGAATCTTGCGTTATGCCATGACTTGTATATCTTATGAGTCTTGATACGAGGCGATATATTGTTTGCAGATGGTTAGATCCGTATGTTTAGAGAAAACTTTACTACTTTTATAATAGTATTATTGAAGCAAATAGATAGGCACATTCCGTAAAAGGAGATTATTTGTGAATGGGGTCAAATAATAAAAACTGGAAAAGTGAATTATTTATTTATAGAAATGACTTTGAAAAGTTTTATCAGGGTAATGTTAAATGTTTCGAGATGTTATTTATCACCCTTTGTAATTTCTGTTAGGGCATTTAAGGTTATTTTTAATAAGAAAATCATTACTTGTACCATACCGGTTTGAATTAAAAAATAACTGACTCAGTTTTTGTCAGAGTTATAATAAGATATACCAGCCAGTGCAATTCCTGCACAGTTATGTCTTGTAAGTATGAAAACTCAAAATCCCCCGGTCAGTCGACTCTATAAATAAAACGAATAAAATAACGTCTGAAAATAAATAAAAGGTAAGCTTACGCTGTGCGCCGCATTCTGGTCCTTCGTCAGTGTTGTCATTGCAGTCTTTGATTCCTTAAAACAAACAATAAAAACGCAACATGAGCTTGAATAATTGATATTCATGACATGAGAGACAACTGTGGAGATGTTAAAAAACAATCTTGTTGGTATTTTTATATCATAAAAATGCCTATTCACGCTTAGCTTGACAATTACATACATACCATCGCATCTCCTGTAGTCATCAATACATTTGGTAAGATCGCACGAGAACTGGCCGGTAGGACATGTGGTTTCTGTAAATGTTTAAAGTAAAAATCGTGTTGTAAAAGTGTAATAAATTAGCAACAACGACAAAGTTGTTTGATGTTGATGACGCAGCTCTAGTGCTTCTGCTTTCAAACTTTACAAGACTTTTATGATTATTATTATTATTATCTTCATTATTAATATGCAATCCCAAATCCCATTTGTAGTTTTCAGTATACAAACACTTTACATAAAACATGTAGTAAGATTACATTTATTGTTGTATTTAAGACAGGGGTTGTTAAGAAGACGATAAAGTATCCGGTGTTATAAGAATTAGCTTTTAAGATTACAACAGATATTTACACTGGCTATCCATATACATAAGTCAACTAGTGTCATAATTTTCATGAGAAAAAAACAATCTATTGTCTCCCTTTTAGATTGTGATTTATTTGGTGAAGAGAGCTTTGTTAGCAATTTTAATAACACGCTGTGTTGTCAAAGGTTAAAAATGTAGAATTGTTTGCTGGCAATTGTGCTCATTCATATGGCACATAACTCATTAATTTTCCTAAAACCAAGTTTCCCCAATGTGTTTTATGAGGTGATGTGTTATTTTAGCAAAGTATTCACTTACATTCATACCACTAAGGACTAACTAGTATAAAATGTATGCTAAATGGATTAATGTCATTTTAATTAAGCTCCCGAGGACTGTCGTCGCTCTGTCTGTTATAACTGCGCATGATGTACATATTTTGTTGACTGTTTGTGTTTGATACAAGCACTAAAAAATTGGAGTCTTCTCAAAGAAGTGTTTTTCGTGTTAATTTACGTGGCTAGAAGAGAATCGGCAGTTTTCTCATTTATCATCAGTAGACAAGGCAGGTCAGTCGTGCGCACTACAACTGCATATTACACTTCATTTCACGTAATCATGCAAATTAGAAAAGCAGACATTTGACCTCATGCAGTCGACCCTCCAGTTAAATTTAAGATATTTTGTGCGTTTATATAATAATTATTCATGCAGCATGCATCATCACAACACTAGGATTTTTTACTCATCTCTATACAAGATATATAATATGCGAAGAAAGATAGTAAGCTAGAATACCCGAGCATTTTCTAGGATCCTCATCTTCTCCGTCAGGACAATTTTTTACTCCGTCGCAAATTTCATCGGAACTAAGGAGAATTGAGCAAAGCAATGAGATAAAGTTGTTACAGAAAAAAACTTTGAAATTGGCAAAAGTAAAATAAAATATTTCCAGAAGATTAACCATATATATATTTCAGAGCCGTCAGAGCATCGAACTTGGTCATCTGCCCGACACCCATCTCTTGGAGATGGCACCGGTACTGGTACCCTGTCCACTTCCACAATTCCACCTCCTCTCCCTCCTTGGAAAGATGAGCCAGTTTGGTTGAAATACACAATTGGGCGTGTCGTAGTTGTTACCACTGGAGCGGAAGTAGTTGTCGGCTGAGTTACTGGGGCTAAATTGACAGATTTCAAAAACCACCTCATTGTGTCACATGCATCAATTGAGCCACCTTATAGCCAAACCCACTGCAAGAAACATGCACTGCTGAAACATTTACTAGATAGTATAGACTACAATGTACTAGTTTGGCATTCAAACATACTGTACCATAAAAACATGCGACTATAATACAGTTCATAAAGTTTTTCCACTAACCGTAACCGCTATTCTACGTTTACTGCATATAAAATTATCAAATGAAAAGAACGGTTTCTCTGATTTAGAAGGAGTAGAACTTTAGTTTCTGCTACCAATATGCTACGTAACGGAAAGGTGTTTACCATTAAATCGTTAAGAGCATACACGAATCGGCTTATAGCTAAAAAATAATCATAATTGGGGAAATCAAACAAAATCAATTTGTGGGGGAAAAAGTACATTAAAGGCAACTGATTAGCAGGTATAACCTGGAGTTACCGGTGAATTTTTAGGTACATTTTAAGAATTAAAATTGATCCATACTTTGGTTTGGAAAAAAACCTAGCGCTAAAATGGCATAGAACGTCAACCTAACAGAAAATCTGTTGTCGCACTTATAATATGACTTATATTATTACTACGAGGAGCTCTTGCACTCTTTACCCTTCACCATCAAGACCAAGACGGAATTTTTTGCTGCTTGTGGCAGCAATTTTTAGTACTCTTTACAACATCCATAAATCATTCATGGTTTTGAATAAACGTCCAACATCTGTCCTAACATTTTGCCTGATTTGTCATCATTTTTTTAGTATAATCTTCACGCTTATGCTATGCTGTCATAACTAGCTTTCTAGTAATATACATATCTATATGCATCAATGCATTTTTGCATTTCCATCTGATATAAAAGCCTATTTTGCATTAAGTACAAATCGGAAGAGAGTTAAAAGGAGTCTTTTCGATTTATACTCGGTTTCATGCATTTTAAATAAATCATATAACCTAATATACAACAGCCAGCATTGTCGTAAACAAGGGTATCTAAACTGGGCATATCTATTTAATGAACAAAATAAATGGACCCCTTGAGGGAACACTTCCTACATCAAATGAATATTCTTCTTTATAAGCAAACAAATATTATTACGAAACTTTGACATTCTGTTCCCATCATGGAGTTTCTAATGTATTGCAATCCTGCTTCAGACAAATCATACGGTAGTGCATTTTGTTTATGATCATACATATTTAGACTGGTTTGTAAAGGATTAATTATTCTAGTTTCAACTTAATTATTACGAACTAGTACTGAGTCGTTGCATATTACTTCTACTTTCGCTCAGGTTTTTCTACATGAAAATACTTTGATTCTACAAATGCATCCCGAATCATATCTGCATCAGCAAAACATATTTGTCTATCGCTGGCTTATTGTTGCCTGAACCTAGAATGGAGACGATTTTCATTCAGTAATATCACAGTCAAGATTTCGTAAAAAAGAAAACAATTTATCTTCATCAATGACCAAATATTTTGTCAGTTTGTTGGATCTAGTCTACCAATGGTATGAATTTCGAAGATACACCTGGGATTCATTTAGAATTAAAATCATGGACCAGCCACTCTAACATTATTCTCCTTAAATGCTATTACAATGACAGGCACGTTCTCTATATAAAATCATAAATTCAGCAAGGATTTTTAAATGTCAAACTACACCTGTGCTTTGTTTACAAAGAGACTAAATCGTAAAATGAGATTGCTAAAGGAGTGATGAAGACAGGCGAGCATGATAATGCCAGCAATAATGAATAGTATTGATATAGAGTAAATTAATGACCTAGCTTTTAAATGTTTTAGCAATATGTAACGAACCAGTTCCGGGAAAAACCTGTAAGTTGTTGTTTCATGGCACACGTCACACTAAAATGTTATTGCAAATTGCAAATGGAGAAAGGGGACGGAAGGAAAACAAACTTACTTGACACTCAATGTGGTCATCAGGGCAAGACTCGGGTGGAACTATAAGAAGCAGAATCAGACAAATACTGTACAAATAACATTTTAACCATGCATTTTAAATATTGAGAAAAATGGAATAATTTACATTGTATAATTCAAGTTTAAAAAAAGCTTTGTGCATTTTATACATTAGGATGCGGTGCAGAATGCAATAGCAGGTTTGCATCATGCATACATATTTTGTGTAATTTCGCATAGTCATGATTGAGATGCATTACAAAATCATTTCTGAAATATGTAACTCTAGTTTGTCTTTGTTAACTCAAATTCTTCAAAATACGTGGCATCAAGTATTTTGACTAGGAAGTAGTTGGAATTTGGCATGGTCTGTGTACACGTCATTTATGGTCAATGTGACTGTCAGGTAGTTCGACGTGAATGGGACTGACTGATGTCCTGCTACTACTAATTCGTTCATTATTTAACTAAGCACATTTTATTCAATGGTAGTAAATATAGAGAAACGAAAGTAAATTGATAAGTCCACTTTTTGTGCCAACACAACTGTCGCTTTACCTCCGATATCCCTGACATCAAATCCATCACGTCGTGTCCGCAACTGGCCAATGCTTCCGATATCCAAATATGTTTGGAATTCTTCCACAACCTGTTCCTGGGATGTTCCAACAACTCCGAGATCAAATACAACACGAACAAAGGCAGGATCACCGATATTTCTACAGGAAAATAAATAAAACAACAATTTTCGTATATATTTAGAAAACATTCACATTTCATTGCTGCTAGCTTACTTTTAACTGTTTTATAAATTTAAATGTTAATTTAAACATGCATTTCTTACTTAAATCTCACGACTTGAATGTGCTCAGCATCTATACTCATAACCTGTCGGATTTCTCTTTCAAGTTCCAACTGATAAACTGCGAACGCTGACGAGGAACTTTTTTCTAAGGAAGGGCTCCAGCTTTTTCCTATTGTGAGCGTTACTCGGTAGTAGCCTATATAAAACCATAAAAGAAAGAATTAGTTCATATATAAAACATTGCAGTATCTTTACATATATATTCTAATTATAAACAATTTTAAGTGTGTAAATTCATCCCTTGGTTTAAAATGTTTTAACAAAAAAGTCACATACGTTTTTCAAAGCTCGTGTCTCCTCTTCCGTGAGCCACAGCAGACGATGTAGTGGAAACATCATCGTGTCCATGAGCTCTATCACCTGACCCAACATCGTCACCAGAATTTATGAGATCTTCGTCATCCGTTTCCGGAACTCTAGCGGCGCGCTTCCTTCCTTCATTTGTCACGCGGTATGGGGACGATAATCCTACCGACAATTCTTTAGGTATTCTAGCCGTTGAAGATGACGATGGCTTAGACGAAGAACTACGAGAAAAGGCTTGGGGATGTGAATGTGGTAATCTTTTACCCCCTTCTCCAACTCCTGGGTCATCGTTTAGTTCCCATTTAAATCGTTTGTTTTTGTCTATCACTTTGTCAGAACTATTACTCTTCCCCCTCCTATGATTTGACGACTTTCCGGTTATAATTAGATTTCTACTACTTTCATGGTCCTCTTCAAACACCAAATCGTTTTCAGACTTCTGGAAAAAGAAAACATAAACATTAGGGAGGTGAGACAAATTGGTTTCACGTTTTGTGAAAATAAAAGAAACTAAATCCCAGACTATTTTTACTTTCCAACAGTGGTAAGTACCATTGACAATTTGTAAATCTAAGATACTGAAAATATGTCACTATGCGTTTTTATACTAAACATAACAAACCCTCGAATTCCTTTCATTTAGCTTGGTACTACAATATGGAATATAAGCAGGTATACAGTAGAGCATAACTATAAAAAGAAAACTTTTGCTTTCTAACAATTTACAAATTAACATATCGGAATGCACCCTTCATCATATTGCTTGTGAATGAGAATTTTTGCTTATATTATAAACCCCGTAAAGCTATTATCCGGGGTATCTGCAACAATGACCTTCAAAAAGGATTTTTATATGAATACACCTGTCAAGGCAATGTGCCCAGTACATTCATGCTTGCTTGCAATGATAAATGTAATGATTTTTGGTGTTTCGATAAAACGTTACCCAACTGTGTCCATAAATGATATATGTACCATGCATGCTATCATACTGTTACTTTAAGTACCTTGCATAAAATACATGTGAACTGAAGTAGCTATCGAGGTCGCATTGAGATTTTTCAGCGCAGTAGTGTCACTGTGAGCTCAAGGCCTCTGATGAGTGTTAATTACGCCTTTTTTGCAGCAACTAATTTAGCAACAAATCCTTTTTCCATGTTCACAAGAATCACAGCTCCAATCAGGTAATTATGATAGTCACTACCAATACATGGGTTTCGTGCCAGTTCGACGTAATAGCATCTGACCTAATGGGATTACTAGTGCTACATTAATGATAGTAAAAATGGCTAAACGTACTATATTTGATACATATAAAGTATATGGCAACGAATATAGTATGCTTTTAAGCAATTCTTTTCAGAAACAACGTTCGGCCTGCCCCTTGACTTGACAATACGTTTCAATCTCATACAAATACCTACTCTTTTCTTCACAGCGCATTTATTTCTTCAGTGTAATTATGTTAACTTTCCTTTTTCCTATCATCATCATTGATGTATCATATTATACGCGTTGTTACTTTTCCTTCCCTTGTTATCACTATTGCTATTGCTCAATCTATTTGCTAACCAAAAGTGACGATAGAAAGCCAACCTTCGGCAAGCATCCTTTCAAACTCCACGTGTCGATACTAATAGAAAATGGAAACGCACTGCTAAAAATCTTATCATAGTCATCTAAAGCCGCGTTGATTTTATCTTGTGGGTATTTCAATAGGTGTAGCATTCTAATAGCCTATTTCCTTTCTATACGTCAATTTTATTTACAAGTTACATTCTTTGGGCTTCCTTCTATATAGTCCATTCAATTTAGTAGTTTTATGAGTATACCGAAGTATATGTACATGCCTGACTTTTCGAGTTAGTTATTTGTTGGTTTTTACAACTTTACTCAAGTTTGACGCATCATATCCGTAAATTTTCAGCTGTCTTGTTCAAGATAACATGAAAATGACATGAAGAATCATTGTTGACTCGCTGTGTTTTTGCTTTAAGTTTGTAAACAAAAAAGGTGAGCATATAAGGACGAGTAAGTTTAGAGATATGTTTAAAGGAGCATATATAAAAAGTTACATAATATTTATTATCACATCTTCTTTAAGTATGTATTTGCATTGTGTTGTTGTATTATACAAATTGAGCTGTATTGTGTATATGAGTAAATTGTATTTCCCTTGTGTGTCTTCAAAAACTTATGTTGCTTGTGTGTCTTACGAAGTTCAACTTGTTCAATGAAAAATGAAATAAGAGAGGTTTCTCAATCTTTTGTATTGTCTCTGCAAGCCTCGCCTTGTACAGGAATGTTAAAAATCTGTCAAGGGAAGTATTATTGGTAATTGTAGTCATTTGTTAATTTAATGACACTACATTTACTTCCAAAGCTCTCTTTTGAATGTGTTTTCTTTAGAAGGTTTTAAATGTGTAAATAAACTTTTGTTTAAAAATTTCAGACGTTTCAGAATTTATGTCAATACGAATTAAAATCATACCAAAATCGTTTTTTGTCCTATATAATTTGACTAAAAATGACGCAGGACAATATTACAGCATTATAAACTATATATTCAATACATTATTTCATATTTTGAGCCAGGCATCATAAATTCTAGTTCTATTTTCAAATGAACCGTTTCAAATGAACCCCATTCTTCACGAGGTTAGTATGGTAAATAAACACGGAAGAGGATTCTCGGAAATGGCAAAAGAAACTGAGTGGGTGTAACACTTCATAAAAAGGCTTGACGCGTCTTCCTTGGTTCTCTTCTGATTCTTTCTTAGAGAACAGCTAGGATCACAATATGTTCCTAACTTAGCCCTAGTGTGAGAAGTACGACACAAACAATAGAGAGATACCGGAGATAATAGCTATCAGCAACATATTTGCTTATACAACACTTGTCACTAAATTACAACTGACTCCCTCGACAAAAAAATGTTTTCCTAATACCTATAAATGCAAGCATGCGTAGACCGACAATAGGATTAAATACCCATGTTACGAGGATCATAATTCATTCCGTGTGGTCTAAATTAAGGAGAAATGAAAGAAGCCCGTGAATACAACCAAGAATAAGACGAAGCTTATTTGTCTATAATCAACTTTAAGTCATGCTGATGACGAAGGCATGAGCTGGTTACATAAAAAGGGGTAATAGTGTGACACAAGACAAGTTTTTGTGGGCATGTTTGCACAACATTCCGATCCAGTCCTACAGTAGCTGTATAATAAAAGCTGTGAATGCATAAAGAAGCATGTAATATGAAATAGGTAAAACCAGGCGGAGGACAAATTGTCAAAAAATCTCTGAACCGAATGAACTACAGCACATGACATCGTTATGTGTCGTCTACCGCTGCTACTGTGCTGTGGTGCTACCGATTGCCTCTTCACAATTGCCATCACCACATGCCAAATTATGTGCATACTTACGAGTGTGTACATATGTACATGCATCTCCAATATAACGGCTCAGTTACAGGGCTCAGTCTTCAAATCAGGTTGCAAGACTGTCGAAAAAATTATAGGGAAGTAGAAACCAGTATTAGAGGAAATGATATTATGGTGTCACTAACACTTTTATAGCGATATGACAGAAAAATAAAGTAGCAGCAAAATAAGCGATGTAGAATTTCGTGAGGTTTACAATGATATTCATTCGTCGTCCCAGCATCTTATGTATCTCATCTTAATAATGTCTTACATGATGAGATGACAAGAAGTTTTAGATGGTGGTACGTGTGTACATTTCTCTTGTGCCTCTTGTTCTATAGCTACTGATTTCGATTCTATGCCACTTTCCACATGTAAAGCCCGGTGGAGGTGTTTTTTAGTTATCACGTTATCAGAGAGAACAATCTCGTCAGGAGGCGAGAAGGGGCAGGCACTCTAGGAAACAAAAGAAAAATAAGAGGGAAGAGTGCAGGTAAATCCTTCTAATGAATTGACGTATTGCCTCTTTCTTCTTAGCAATCTTTTTTTACAAGAAAACAAGATTCTTGGTCCATTATTAACATGACTTGATGCCTTGACGGTGATCATCATCATGCGTATTTTCTCTCTCCTCTGCTTGTTTCTCTGCTGATTTTAGTTACGTACATGCATTTAGATGTTGGTTCGTCTCCTTCCCACATTTTTACGAGTTAAGGCAATGTTCCACCACACTGCATGTGATTGCGTGGTAGATATGCTACCTTCGACCTCCTGGGTTGTGCTTTACAGCTTTCATATTCTTCATGATCATCAACAAAAATCAGAATTTAATGGGCTTTAGTCGAAAAAGAATTTCTTGATTCTTGCTGAATTTTCATTACAAATTCTTCCAGCGTCTCGAAGCCAGTGTATCATCATCATTGCTTTGTCGTTTCCATAAAGGTACTTTTCCCACACTGATATCAAAGTAGACTATTTCCGAACTTACAATGTTCAATGCATGGGAAAATCTTCATGTCATTTTATATTCAAAGCTGCTCTTTATTTTCTTGGCAGGTCATCACCATCACTGGTGAGTCCAAAAAGTCCTTCTGATTCTGACCATGCAAATGAGATAAATAGTACATCTCCTGTTACCTGAAGAGGATTTTTGTAACTATAAACACGCCCCTATGTCACTTGTATGTATATATGCATGTACGTATATCCTTGTAGACATGTAAATTTAAAAATTAACGAGTTATAACTTTGTAATAACCTAAACGTGCTCATTTGTTCCAAAAAAGACGTTCGATCACATTTAAGCTTCTTGTTAGTGCCTCCAAAAGCTTTGTAAGAACCACTTTCAAATCTACCCTATACCCATCTTAAAAATTGGCCTATGCAATAAATGTACATTCTCTCAATTCTTTAAATTCTCCTTTCTTTATAAAACATATCAAGTCTTCAGAGATGCAAAACCTTTTGCCAGAAACCGGTGAAAATTCCCAGATTTCCATACCTTGGGATTTGTTCCAAAGAGGCTCAATAAAATTGCCGATATAACGGTTATTTGTTCGATGCCCTCACTCTTTGGCAGTATTCAAATGATTCCAACAAGTAGTCTGTTGCTTGAGAAAATGAAGCTATTTTACGTGTGTATATAGGAATAGGATATACCTACTTTCTTATCCTTGTTGTCAGTATCAGAGAGTGAAGTGAGGCTTGAAAGAGTGTGAAGACAGGTCGCGAGAACGAGAACTATAAAATGGGCAAAAAGGGATTTAAAGCGCAGAGAGCTTTGTGTAACTTGTTGAAAAGAATGTCATGCTTCTTTCTAGTAAGGAACAAGGGTAAGCACCATTGGACTATACTATTTATCTACAGGAGAGATACAAACTGCGACTCCAATGGAACTTTTTCTCCTTGTCGCGTACGATAGGGACAACAAGAGTCAAAATACGTTTCTTTAAACTCCATCATTTCCTTATGTTGTATGTGCGTTGTAGATCGATGTCAGGGTGAAAGAGGGAAACTTCTTGACACGTCTAAGCCCCCCAAACCACCTAATACTCTAAGACTGCCATACGTGTCTTTTACTTCTATCTGTCTGTATTTTCTGTTTTTTCTAAACCTTAACTAAACTACCATATCAGCACAGAAGACTGCTATTATCAAACCTAGAAAGTAACTATACAAGCAGTCCATACGAAATCGTAATAAATTTTGACAAAGTGTGAAACTGAGAGCATAACGAGGCTTTGGTACACTTATCCCTGTGGAAAAATTCACACACTTTCAACTCTGCTTTTAGTTAACGCACGCATTTAACTAAGCATATACATTTTCCATGCTCATCATCAATCTCTTTTCTATATTTTAGACNCGCATTTAACTAAGCATATACATTTTCCATGCTCATCATCAATCTCTTTTCTATATTTTAGACTTTTAAAACCATTGTATTTCTCTAAATATTCCCATTGAATCTAAGCAGTCTCATTGAATTCCAAGAGGGGTATGAAAATTTTTTGGAATCAATTGCAATGCTAGCGTTATCAATCTCATTTGATTCCAAGCCACATTGTGCGTAGACTTCTAAGAAATGAAACGCTGGGAAATACTTTCTTTACTGTATTGCTTTATGTATATTATGTAAATGTCTACTACGCACAATGATGAATGTAAGATTTTCGTATGCTAAACCTTATTAAAAGGAAATCATCAAAAGTTCTACAAAACTCTCCAAACATTGTACTGGTCGCCTACATTCTATATTCTTCAATTGGAATAGAAGAATAATTGTGCAATGCAAATAGTGTAATATATCCGCTTAGCAAATACACAAATCTCCAGTCCTGTTTTCGTTTGAAATCCCAAGGGAATTCCGAAGATGTGGATGATACTATTTTTGTTGATCGAAAATTGTAAACACATTGTCAAAAATTGCGTGGTTTGTTATCACATTATAAGAAAAGCGACTCACTGTTTTTTCATTCAGCCCGTGTATATTCCGACAACCTAAAATTTGCTTCAGGTCCAGATGCTTGTTTTTAATAGTATTCATTTCCCAACTCCTAGTGGTCCGCAAACATCCGTAGTTTTGCAAAAAGTTTTAATCTTCCATCATCATCGTTTATGCAAGTGTTTTCTGAAGCAACAGACGTTGAAATCGCAATTTTTTTCGAGAGCAAAATGATAAAACAGAGGGTTTACTCATATTTTTAAGGAGTATAAAAACGCTTGTTTACTTTACACTGCCTCCGGGTGTGTGTAAATGTAAATCTTATTCGCTCCGTCTTGTTTAGAAAAGGAAAGAATGTATTTATTTTTAAATAGCTCATTTTTCTCATAAAAGCAGACGTATGGTCATTATTCACGTTTTCTCCAAATTCCTTACCCTCCTCTTCTTTTCTACCCTATTGCATCGATTGAAATAAAAGGAATTGGATGTCGTAAAACATAATACCTACAAACAACAAAGTTTCTTGTCAGGAGGAGTGCACACGACATATGATATTATGTAGGATTCACCCCTCCAACAGCTGTTATCTTTATAAAAAAGTAAAAACTTTCCATCTCATGAGCAGTTATCCACACCTCTTTAAGCCAGATGAGCTTTTTAAATCTCTCCTCAACGCCTGAGAATCGATTTTTCACGAGTAGCTCAGTTGGCAATAATAAATTGCAAAACAAACAAACGAGAAATCTATCTCAAGACGGAAGGCATATAATATATACTCATGTATATAAAATTACGCATGGGTCATGCTGTGTGTATCAATATATAGGAATTTCTGTAAGTGTAAGCGATAAGTAGAAACAGAAACATAATAAAAACTGTCCTACAGACAGGAGTAATGTGATGTAATGGGTATCCAAGCGAATGGAAGTTCAAGACTGTGATCTTTCCTTTTACACTCTTGTATCGTCTTTATTTCTTTTTGCCACTTCTTTTTTGTTTCTCTCTCTTGCTTGTCTGCCTTATTCACACTCTTAAAGCCGTGAAATGAACCTGATTACCATTTGCCCATATACACCTACTCGTTGTCCTTTTCTGACACCTTATAGTCTACTCTGGCTATGGGCAAGTATGCAACTTAAATAACTTGATTCTTGACTGCATGCACAAGTTTTGTGTGCTTTCACCTATTGTACATTCACGAAGTCACAATCCAACTATTGAAATTCAGCCACTTATAATTTAAATCGTGTCAGGGACTCCTGGAAAGACCTTGTTTTATTCATACAAAGACATTTGAGGATTTTATGCATAGGGATCCACTATTGCAGCCACACCTCCGTTTTAAACAGTCTAGCT
>JAHZNG010000613.1:0-22789 GCA_027744375.1 Orchesellides sinensis
CAGAGCAAGTCTTAAGCACGATCTGAGTTGAAACTGAAGCAAGATTTAAAGTTGAGGTGAAGGATGATCTTTTAAAATGTTAGCATTGTATCATGATTCTAATACATTATCGGAGTAAAATACGCAGGTTGTTTGTTCTTGTAGGAATCTACCTGTGCTCATTTTGCAAAGACATTCTGATTTGACCATTCATGATATTTTGTTATCCCTAGCTTGTTTCAATGCCCATATAAATGAATTGAGAGACAGAAAAGTCCACCGTTCATTTTGGTTTTTGCATAGAAAATGGTCATAAAAATGAATTCTTTAGGAATGAGCTAGTATATAGTATTATTGCATCTTTGGCTTATTGACTTGGTTTGGCTTTTCACATCGACTATGTTGAATGTATACATATGTGTGCCATATTATGCACGCCGGAGAATCCGTTAGGGTCAGTTGGTCTTCCTGCTTGCTTTTTCTTTTAAACCACCTTTCTACGCAACGTAGTACAACCTATATATTGGTTGCATATGTATATGGGATTCCTATGTTTTTATAAAAGAAAACTAAGATTACGACATGCCCCCTGGAAAAGCCGGCTTTGCAAGTTTTTTGCTTGCCAAAAAAGATTCTGTGTAGTCTTCTTTTTATTTCAATGCAATATACTATCTTATGTAGCATTTGATCATTACATCTGTATCTTGTTATGGCTATGTATGTATATGACAAAACGTGTATCCTTACTTGGGAAGATCACCGTTTTGTAGTTTGCTCTATCAAGAACCACCCGTTTTTAGTGTTTTTTACCGATGTGTCATAATAACATAAGTACAAGTAGCTCAACGTATTATACTACAGTGTAGTTGCTTATAAGGCATGTGGTATTTTATGGCATGTAAAATACATAATCATGTATATCCCAATTATTGTAGGATTTATTGTGGACTACAATACAAAAGGGTTTAAATTTGGCATTGGAGAATAAAATGTCAAATATCAAGGCAGGGTGAAGGATGCATAATACATTAATTGTGTCAGTAGGAACAAAAACATGGTTTCTGTGTCTTCAAGATAAGACGTTGACACTTGCAAAGGTTAAAGGCAAATAACTTTTTAATTGTAATAATAAAACCACATGTCTGCTGATCGAGCATTGCAATTGAAATTGCAAAAGGTACCCGTTCAAGGTGCAATCAAACAGGAAGAAAGGTCAGGAATCAGCAAAACCATAATGATTTCTTAGAGAATTTATACGGAAGGAACCAGACATTCGTCATAATCATCGATTATCGTTTGCTTATATTAGAAAAATACATTGTAATCATGAAATCATGTATGCGTTTATATCATTTATATGGGATCCTATTAAAACTTTGCAAGTGTCTCGTCAACTGTCCAATTCTAAGTATTTGACTGTGATGTCATGCTGTAAGATTTCATGTTGAACATTAATTACATGATCTATGAACACGACATTTTCCGCTTTCTTTTTTGCATTGTTGATAAAAGTCAACCCAAAGCGTCTTGTCATAATAAATTTTGCTTGAAAAGTTAATCGGTTGGAATTTTGCGGAAGGATGCATAATAATGGAAGGAATATAAAAATGAAATAATAATAATGCAAATATTACACAATAATATTTTGATTGCTTACGAATATTCCTGTTATATAGTCACGTGTACCTTTTCCTTATAAAGGGATCCCAACATTTCTGCTTCATTGGTTATAAACAACGTGTTATTAACAGCCGTTTGTAGTTAATTGATGTATAGGTATATTATTACATTATAAAAATTCTTTGGCTCGTATACATTTGAAATAATATACAATACGTCATCGTTATCACCATACGTAAGAGATGGGGGGCATTAAAAGGGACACATGTAAATGAATCGAAATTCCGTTAGCTTTCTCTGACCATGGCTGGTTAGCCGACTGTTGACTGTCTGCAGACTGGTTATTGCCATAATCTTACAATAATGTAAAAATGTATACGTATGTAACTAATACTTATACTTCGACATTCTTTTTAATCGATAATAGTTTTGGTAGTGGTAATATATTCGAGAAGAAACAATTTGTAAGAGGCTCATAGGGTTGAAATGTATAGGTTAAGGGGACTGTCATTGTCTTCATGTGCAATTATGACATTTCATAAACCAATATTGTGGGAGTCGCATTTTTTCCTGTCTGGGTCTTCCTGTTTGTAAAATTTGAATGCATTTGGTTTTCTCAAACAATTTTCACTATTATATTAACTGAGTAGACACAAGGTTCTGACTATATGATTTAATTGTGCGTAGGTACATATCAGAAAATTAAAAATTGGTTTAGTTGTTGTGGTTGAAGTACATAATAAATAATCTTTTATACATTTTAAAAATCAGATAAGTTTTTAAGGGTTGACCCTCTGATTTACGGGTGCAACTGTAAGCCCGACACTTGACTGTAAAACATGTTACACTCTTTAGGTCAAATGTACAGGTAGCTGTTGCAAGAGTGCAAACTCTAATTTGTCGCAAATTCTTTACAAACGATAATTTAAATGGTCAGACCCATCTAACTGAATAAGGAAACCTTTTCTGAATACATATGAGGGGAGGTAGTGGAGACGAATACAAAAACAAGTCGGATGAAACTTGAAACACACGTCGGCAAGTCTGCATACGAAAGAAAATAGTTTAAATGAATGAATGGGAAGACGATTATTTGATGATAAATTCTCTCTGGTTCCTGGGTCATAGCCAATTCTCACACACTCAAGAAAAGTTTAGTGTGAAGGGAATGTAATAATTTTTAGTTAACCTTTTCAAAATAACGATGTTGATTTTCTTATATAAAAAAGTGACTTTCTGGCTAAGATTTTTTTTCAATGCAACTAATAATAATTACTAATATTATACACTATGCATGAGAAATCTTGTCCTTTTTGGGGTTTTCATGTGTTCAAAATCTTTTTATCAAATCTATGAAAAGCTATATAGACAATTTTATTTTTAAGCACGTACATACATAATTTTACATATATGCGGGGAAATCAAGTTTGTGTCAAAAACTTCTTGGTTATCCGTCAATTACAAATAGCCTCTGACACAGTAATAATAATGAATAAACGATGCATGAAATTTTTACAGTGTGAATTTAAAAAAACCTTCTCACCATAGGACATCATCAGCTTATACGTAAAGTATTAGCATTTTACTCATTCCCTTTATTTTCATGTTTACTTTTGAAAACTTGAAATAGGTAGACTTGAGCATGACTGTTTTTTAGAATTTTTATGCCATGGGGCCATTGCCTTCATGCAATTGCCATATATACAATACACACTGTGAGATATTGATGTGCGTGCATTAGTTGTAACGCATGCGATCTTTCGATGACCCGTTGCTCTTTTGAGTTTATCAGGTGCATAGGATTTTGTTCGCCTCCAATCCAAGCTCACTTAGATTCACCCTCCATTTCATTTTCGAAATAAGCATGTATATACCGACCATGACAGTGAAGAGAAGTACATACATACATTATAGCGTGGGGTATGCATATAAATATACAAAGTCACATTTTAATCGGGATATTATGATAATTTTAAAGCTTTATTTGTGCTGACTTATTCATACAGTATGTTCACTGTTTGTATGAGCTTTTAAAGTGATTACTGTATTTATTATGCTTATTACACCGTTTTCCATTTCTAGTAAATATGTAGTGTACGTAATGTCGGGCAAAACGTTTATTTGTTATCCGTTATCCCATAAAATATTGAGGAAATTGCATTAGTGCAAGCATTTGTATTTACTTGACAGGTCTTGAGAACTCTGTGAAATGTTTATTCACACTCCTTAACGTAATTATGGTTTTTCAAATGAACGATGAGGTGTTTACATTTAGTCAGAGTATCATTATTATTATTACCAGCTAAAAAAAGTAAGTCAGTTGAAATGAGCAGTAGCGTACTAAAATCATGAATAGTATATAATGACAACAATGCACTCATGTGGTTCTTTACTCGGTGACTTCCGCTCTTTTAGATGCTGATAACATTTATAATGGCATGCAGAGGATGTTGGAAATAGATGAAGAAAAGTAAATCTGCAAAGATAATCCGTCATCATTATGCACGACTGAAAAGAGGGTTACAAAGGGCACGTCATCATCCTTATTACTTTATCGATGATCGCAGCCTTGTATGCCTCATCCATTTTGTCTGAAAGCGAAACTAAAAGACAAGAGCAATGAGGCAATGAAATATGTATTTAGGCTATAGGTTTTCACTAATGATTTAAAGAAAAGCTAATGAACTAGAAAAATCGATTGGCCTTTTGGACTATTGTAATCAATATTCATAAAATTTCACCAGAGGATATAATATCAATAACCTGGTCTTTTCTGCAATTCTAAAAGTTTTAAATGCAAATTAAAGCTACTTTTGCCAGGCATAGCTGCAAAATAATTATTTACACGAGAGCAATTTTCTCTTAAATGAGTCAAACCATTTTGTAGTAACTTCATTTTCTACAAAGAATTAGCAGTAATTTTTGTTTTAATGCTTAGTCAATTCATTACTCATTACTAATGACTTGTTTTGAGTCGGTGTTTTCTTATTTGCCAAAATAATGTCAATTTGTATCTTACTTGGAACTCTGCCGCAGGTGTTTTGCTCTTTGCCTTGACATACGGCAGTGTGAAAGGAAGTGATAAGATTAAAGATGAGATGGGGGCAAAACACAAGTTTGTCACGCAAATAGCAATGTAAAACTTGCACATAATGCAATCACTCAGATAAAATAGCATTACTTCATTATACTTGTAAAAATGTCATATTTTCATGATGCACTTTTTATTACGCATAGCATCCTGTTCATAGTACACGTGTAGCATTCCGAAGAGACATGTAGGTATGTATGCTCTTATCAGAATTATCTGCAATAAGCTTACATTAGTACCTATATACTCTGTTCAACAATTGACATAACCTAACCTGTTCACCTAAGAATTAAGGTGCTATACAGAATGCAATAAGCAATTATCAAATCAATCATTGTACAGATAACATGCGGATGTTAAAACAAAGGTGTGGATTATTGCATGAAGCCAGTGTATCAATATTGGACTAATTCCAAACTTAATATGAAGTTAATTATGAAACATTTAAAACAGCCGGATTGAGCTGACTACATAAAAATCAATATTGTTTAGCCATTCTTAATGGACAGGTGCGTAGATCCCTAGGAATTTTTTGGAGGGTTGTCAACCTGACTTGTAAACAAAAACAAAATTTAGGCATTCATACTTTCTTCAATGATCCCTTTCCTACCTCCTTACTCATTCAGATGCATAGTCATTATTATGTGGGTTACTGAATATAAACGTTATATCTTAATCTTCCACAAGCTTTCTTCTTCTTCTTCAAAAAGTACCATTAATTATAGAGTCTAATTTGCTGCCATACCTGCAGACGCGATTTAAGTATGCATTTTCTAATGAGTTTGCATTCTAGCATCATTAGTCAACTGATTGAAACCTATTAACCTCTAGCAAAATTTAATGTACACGTATGATTAGCTTTGGGTAGGTTAATACAATGCAAATATATCTTCAACAGTGACAATGACCATTGTATTTTTAGGGGAGCTAGCTTATTCAAACACATCTCAAAATTTTTCATGATTTGCAAGTTAACTACCTAATTTAGCAATGCTGCACAAACGCTTAATGCAAAATAAATGCAGTCATACAACTTACATTTTTAACTAAATTTTCTACTTTTAAAACATAAGAATCAACATAAAATTCGAGTTTTCTTGAATTAAACTGCGAGAAAATGAAGAACTTTCTAAAAATTCAGTACAAAAAACACACTGTTTAAAATGAGAAAAAAATGAATTAATCTTTACTAATTTTTATCATTTCTTGATTTTTTTACACAGATTCATCTCCTACAACCCTAAGTATGAAGACATTGTGAGAGGACTCCAAGATGCAGTTGCACACAAACAAAGCGGTGGAGACTGTCGAGCCCGATATGTCTGTAGTGATGTTCCAAATCTGTAAACTTAATTACAAATTTTCAGGGGAGCACGAAAAAATATTCAAACGTTTTTATAAGAAAATGGCCAGGAAAACGGATTGAGAAATTCACTAAAACCAGGAGTGTTTTAATTAAAATGTATTACTATACTACGATATATAAACTAGTTCAGGGATGGAGGAAGATGAGAAGAAAAATAGAGAAAGATGAAAACGAAAAATTGCAAATAATGCTAATTTTTATATAATATATACTTTTACATTAACTTGCTAAGTGTTTTGTTTCATTATTGCAAAGAGTGATTGATTGTATGAATGGATGAAATGATGTGATGCACACACGTCCAAATATGACTGACTGAGATATGACTGTTTTTATACATAGTGAATGAATGTGAGGGGAATATACTTTTGTTGTTGTTGATAAAAAATTAAACTGTAATGTCATGCATAATATAATTATGTTCTCCGGTTATTGTTATATCACATGATGTTCATATATTTTGTTATCAATTTTTGTTATTACACTCTTTCTTTTGGGAGTTTGTTGTTATATTTTTTATAGCTCAACTGTGTAAGCTAGTAAGTAATGTATACAAAGCAAAAAGCCAAATTTTCGTGGATTATTGTCACATTTAAATTCTATATAGTGTTGGATTCTTTTACAATCTTGCTTTTTAGTGGGGGATATTAATGTTACTGTTGGAATGTATGTGCTATATGTAATTTTTCATTGGAAAGCCTTTTCAATGAGATGCAAATTTTTTATACAAAAATTTCTCTCCAAAAGCTATGTTGTACGTGTAGATTCAAAATGTTCCAAGTTCTTTTGGGACTGTTACCTCGTGTACGATGAAAACCGTTGATTTATACATAATACTATGTGCATTGTTGTTGAATTAAAAAATATATTTTGAACAAACATTCTGATAAGAGCATTTTACTTATTCTTCTTTTAAAATTTTGTGCGAATTTCACAGGTATCTTGTTGAAAGACGGATGGATGGAATTCAGATAAAAAATGAAGACGAGAACCTAAACCTGATTATAATACGGAGCTTTACTATCAGACAACTTCGACATTGTTATTTAGGTCATTGAAATGCATCTGACATTATGTACCTGTTTCACCTCATACCATTTTACACTCCCATTTTTTAAATCTCTCTGAATATTGCTATTACTCCTACATGATTTTAATACTTCTGCATATGATGTTGTGGCCACTAGTTCAAAGGTATTTAGATAAAATACACAAAAATTAATAATATGAAAACTGCGAAACATGTTATTATGCAGAGGAGGTTTTGAACAGAGTGAGATACAAGTTTCATTATTGCACCAAGAAAACAGGGTAAAACATTCTTGCAGACATTTCGGTCATCACCACCATCACCATAATAATGCAACGTAATATTCATGTAGTCCACAACAAATCAACATCAAAAGAAGATGCACATTGTATATGAAATATTACATATGAACATGTGGAGTATCCTCCTCGTCAATCCGGTTTTTGGGTCAGTTGGTGGTGGTGGCTGTCGTAGTAGACATACTTGTAGCCTGGGTCATCATATATATGTAATACGCACTAAATAAATTTAATGGCAAGGATGACTTAGAAGAAGGTGTCAAGTTAGTAAATACTCATATAATAACTACATATATTTATATACATACAATTTATATTCTGGCACTGATTCAATCGAATCCAGATACCCGTCTTAAGATGTCTTATCGTATCTCAAGGTTCGCAAATGTAAAACAATCTCGGTCCTTCACTATGCCTTTTAGTTGTTCATAAGATCAATTGTACTAGGGTACATGAATGAATGAATGGATGAGATGGGTGGATTTTAAACCAGAATTTCTAAAAATTTATTACGTTCAGTTTAAAGGCATGCATTGCATATGAAATGGCATAAGTTCACCTGACGGTTCCTACAACATATGCGTTGTTGGAGGAATATCGGATAGACACCTTTTGTGGATAGGTACCAATTCATAAATTGTTTCACCATAAGAATGATAATGAATCGCTTCCTTTCATGATTACTTTTTTACACTTTTCATGGTTAACCTACTTGGTTATTGGGCATCTATGGTGTACTGCGTAAAATCAAACAACTGCAAAGTGTAAAGTAAACAAAAGTTAATCATCTTTTTGACGGTGTCCCCAGCATCTAGTAGTAAGGTTTGATAATGAGAATTTACACAAAGTCTGGTTGTCAATGAACAAGAATGAGCAAAAATAGAACCCAATAGGATGACTTGCAACAGTAAGCGACCAATCATCCTTAGAACCCAGCATGCGTTCCGGACTGGGCTGGGAATATCTTGGGATTATATATTATGTACATGCGCCTCAGTGAACAGCGAACAATATGGTATCAATATCATAAAAGCCACGGTCACCCTTACCAGAAGCTGATGGGGCGTAACCCATAAATACATGAAGGAGCAATAAATACATGGGAGATGTTTTGTGTTAATTCACTTAATAAGTTTTGTTAGTTTTTCAGCTTCCTACGTAAAAAGAAGTCTATGAAACTATAATGCAGTTGCAACAAATGCAATATACGCACATATAAAGAATGAATCAAGATAATCTGGCAATTCATTACAATCCCAGTTTTAATCGATCACATATCTATGTCATGTTATTATCTACTATAATTATTTGTTACAGTAATGGTATTTTTCTGTTAAAATGACTATGTTTACACAATTAATCGAAACGAATTTACTGATTCAAAAAAGAAATATTTTACTTACGACGGACAATGTAAAGTTACTTGCTCCTGATGCTCCTGTAATTAGGTTAGTTTATTTACAAATTAATACAATAGTAATATTAACATATTAATGATTAAACCTACATTAATATTTACCTACAAGTATATTATACAATCCTTTTGCTATACAATTTATGCTAAATTGAACAATAGTAAGATTCTTAAGTTACAATTTTATCTCCCACATTCAAATAAATAAATATTTGTTCTCCATTTTAAGTTTATAAAACTTACACAACACTACCTAGATTCAATCAATATTAATTATATTTTACCTGCTAAACTCATTAAGTATGTATTATAGCTTTAAAAAGAATCTTAATCTTATATTCATACATTTAAGACAAATACTGAGCTATGCATACACTTTTTAAACGTATAATTTATTTCCATCATATTAGTGATTAGCTTACAAAAACCTGGCCTTATGTCAATCTCACAGAAAAATGCAATACAATATTGAGAATCCTTATATAAATACGGTAACTGCGCTTTAGATGTAGAATATATTCCGACCAGAACTAATCTTAGTATTATTTGGGGCTTAAAGTTAATATGAGACTACCATTTCAATTAATGATTACAAACTCCTTATCAACCATTTTCATATTCCAGTCAGTCATTTTCACTTGTGCTGTCAGAAAACTTCAAACTCTTAATCTTTCCGTCTCCTTATGAGTAGAATGTCGATAAACTTTCACTGTGCCCTTTATTACATACAATAATAAATTATACGTTATAATAATTTTACGCAATTTCACAAAAAATGCTGAAGATGCAACAAAGTTCAAGCAACGCAATGCAGCATAAAATGTTGTATAATTTAAAATGATAGTGATTTATGATCATGCAATTCATTAGAAAATTTCACGGATGACAATATAATCGATGTAACAAGCGAATACAATGTAAATATGGCTAATAGCTTGTACCCTAATGGAACTACACCCAGTTATTTAATCCCCAAATCAATACGATGCGGTGTTTGAATGAAAGCATATCATTTATTTGCCAATTGTAATGCGCATTTTAGTATCTGTCGTTTTCTGTGGCTAGGTGGTCAAAATGGTTATGACTTTAATCATAATTGCACCAGACAGGAAAAATTTGATACAGTTCAGTATCAAAAAGCATTAGATTCAATAACCATTTTTGTAAATTAATATTAGGTATTATCACCATATCCTTATATACACCGCAGTAACAATGCAGTCAATACAAGAAGATTTGTAACTTGTTACAAAGACTTTTTCATTTATTCATAAAAATTTATTATGCTCGTCACTTGTTCATTATAATTTTATCATGACTTGTAAAAACCTAATAAAGGGGTTGGAACACAAGATCACTGGCGTTTTTGTTGCATACCCATAAAACATTATAGAAGGACCAGCCACACACACAATAATATGTAAGTGAATCATAGAACCTGCTCAAAAGTCAACTAGCATGCATTGTTTGAGGAAATGCAAATGCAAAGAAAGCATAGATGAAACGATAATATATTGTTAGATTAAATGGCATGTTTGTATGGCCACAAATCAAACAAAAAATGATGATGATTTCATGTCAAAATTATTCCCTCTTGCAGAAAAAAGATTTCTCTTAGAAAAAGGAAACTCAAGTTTGGTCCACCCACATTTTTTACGTAAGAACCAAACTGCAAGTAACAAACAACCATATCATCACACTCGTCATTGCAAGTAAAGTTATAACTAGAGCTAGATACCATATTATATTCCTATAACCATTTCAGATCGATCATCAAAAAAAAAGGAAAGGAACTGGTTGTGGGTGCATGTTTAGTTAGCTTAAAGATGTAATATTGAAAATATACATACGTTAATAACTTTTTAATGCATCCGTACATAGAACGAATTTGCTAGAAGCATTCATTCAGGCACCTGATTACTCTTCAAAAAGGGAAATTTTTCGCAAGTCCCTTCATGCTTGAACAAGTGGATGAATGGTTGATTGGGAAGTGACCCTATGATGATGATGAGCATTCATGCAAATTCTTTGTAATTGTTTTACACTCCTGCATTTTTTACTTTTCATAAGAATTAGTTGAGCATAGAATGTAAGTAATGGTTTTGCCATATATCAAATAGTTTAATTCATTTCATTTAACATTCTTTCCTCGGAGAATGAACCACGGGTTGACTTTTGTTACGCCACAGAAAATCACATGTGCCAGCTTTTCATTCAGGGTCAATATCATCTTCCTCATCATTAGTTCATATTATTATGGCTGAGTTCTAAAACGCATTCAAGAGATAATTTGATGATTTTCTACCATGTAATAAAATGGGGATTTATGAGATACTTAAAAAATCAGGGAAACATTTATTACTGCGTGTAAAATGCCATTGTGATTGGGAATCAAATTGCGATTTACTTTTTAAGACCTACTATTTTAACATCATTATTGTGGCAGATGATATCCCACTATGCAAACTACAGTGATGACTTTCTTCAAAAGAATTTCGTTAATTGATTTTAAATGCATATTTTCTAGAAAACATGTACATTTTAGCTTTTGTCATTGTACATGTTTTTTTATATTTAAAATAATTAAGTTGTAACTTGTAAATTGTAAACAAACTTAATCGAAATTAAATAGCATCGATACAAATATAGCAAAACGCAGATTGAAATGGTTAAATGTACCAGGATAAGCATTTTTCCTCACCAAATGATATACTATTCTAACACTAAATATGCAAATATTTTTCGTATGGATTATTGTATATTCGTATTTAAGTATGTAATTAAAATGGATCATATACTTCGATTCACTGACTAGATTAACTTACAGATATAATGTGGTATGTACAAATCTACATGGAAAACATACTTTCTTTTATGTATTTATAAAATAGCAACTAAGCTTTTTCTATGGAGCACTCCCCGTACTATTCGGGGGAGAAGCGGAACTGTCCTCTTTATTAAAGTAGTAGTCATGATAATAAAACGGGTAATTAGAAGGACTTGCAATGGCAGCCGCTGCAGCTGCAGCAGCAGCAGACGCCGCATTTGAAGAAGATGATGAAGACGAACCGCCACCTGAAGAATTCGAATGTGCTCCAGTGGATCCACCTCCTCCGTTGCCATTGCCATTACTAGTGATAACCCCGTGATGACCAGTTGACCCTGTAAGGACAACTGGCGTTGAGGGTGAGGAACTTGAAGAAGATGAGGCAGAAGCAGCTGCTGCAACTGCAAGGGCCGCGGCAGCCGCAGCGGAGTATCCAGGAATTGCATTTATGTCTGATATTGTAACATCGGGGTGGTTGCTAAGTTTGGATGGTGATGATGATGCGAAGTATTCATACGGAGAGCAGAGAGACTCTTGTTGTACCATTCTTCCTCCGGGTTCATCCCTGCAGGTAAACCAAGCTTTAGGATTTTATTAAGGCTGTCATCTAATGACTTCACATTCTTTGAATTACTATAATGCTTTTTAAGTTATTACGCACTGTATACTATGCATTCGGTGAATAGTTATCAAAACTTTCAAAGGTATCCTTAGTTTTATTAAAAGCTCAGATAGGAGTACATACCCATGGGATCTTGACGGATACTTGATACGGCTGACATGTTCGAAGCTGAATGGGGCATTGTGAAAGGCTGCGTCATGGATGAGTACGATCCAGATCCCATCTAAATTGCCATTGAATTATGGATTAGTAGTAGAAAATATCTTATTTCCGATTGAACATTCTTGGCTTGTAACAGTAAACTTACTATACATAAATGCAATGATATTACTAATGTACATATACATACTATGTATTCTCTCAATTAAGTAGGTGCTTAAGTTATGGCTTCGTAATTGAAAGTTTTTGCGTGATTTTAAGTACTTTTTGGTGGTTAAAGCGCTTTTCACATCCTGCAAAACTACCCCACAAACGACTCTTGTTTGCTTACTCATGTCTTGCACAACAAATTTTTAAAAACTTGCAGTGTGTCAAAACAGTAAGATCGCTGATCAAAATCACATATTCTGACAATAAAAGCCATATTGAACGCGTTGTAAATTTTTTAGGGGAAATTTCAGAAGGAGTAGTTTCATTGCTTGTAAAATGTCTACAAGCAGCAGCAGAATTTTATATCCGATTTAATTCTTGTAAATGTTATATAAACTTGTAAATTTGTATAGTAATTATCATCTTCTATACTGTCTATTGCAAAAACTCTTGTCTTAACGCTATACATATCAGCATTCTTTGTCACTGCTTTCAATTTTTACTAATGTTCAGACCACTCGTATTTTGTCACGACGTCTGCCACTCCACAATTGCTGTAGAACAGGATCGGCAAGCTTTAAGCTTTTCGCTAGACTCTTCTGTGATTGATTTGTTGTTGCCAATCTTGCAGAGAGTAAATGCATACATAAGTTTACTGTTATTTCAAATATTTATACGTAGGAATGTACGAAACGATTAAGATGCCATAAATCTGCCAGCTATTGTGCATTCTAATTAAAATGCTTACCTGTGGATATCGATTCATTGTATTAATGGAGTTGATATTCGTATGCGGATAGTGCTGATAGCCACGGCTTGCTGCTGTAGGATAAATATTTCTCATCAAAGCTATTGTGCATTCTAACTAAAATGCTTACCTGTGGATATCGATTCATTGTATTAATGGAGTTGATATTCGTATGCGGATAGTGCTGATAGCCACGGCTTGCGAATCAAAGGCAATGTCGCATTAAATTACATTAAATGCCATATAAATTAGAAATTAGACTTATAAAATTTTACTGCAAAGGAATGTCAAACTGCTAGGCATTTCTTCGTGAAATGTACTTTAACATAATAACCTAACATAATTTAGAACCTAACCTACATTANCCTGATAATCTATTTTTAAAAACCTTGATTTAGATGAAGGTACAAGACGAATAATTTATGCATTGTACAAAAGCGTCGTCTTCATCATATGTTTTATACAAAGCTACATAGGTTAAAATGTTCCTTATGTCTTTCCTTGCCAAAAATAGTTGTCTTTTCTCCAAGATGCTGGATAAATGTCTACAGGAAATTGCTCAGAAAGGCTTGAAAAAAGTTTTGAGCTTCCCAAAGTGGGAAGAAAGATGTTGGGGATACAGAGCTGTATAAGTATACAGTCATTTTTTTAAATCCCCAAATGGAAAGACTCGTCGTACATGCCTGTGTCTTTGTGTGTAGATGGTTAATAATATGTGTTACTGTTTTTGGAAAGGGATAAAGGAAAGGCTTGGGTAAAAAAGTTGGATGGGATGAAGATGTGAAAGATAGTCTTTTGGGATGGGAAGAGTGTCGAAATTCATATAACTTTGGGAAAGCCTGGTGCTGACTAGCAAAAGAGACTTGAAGTGAAAGACTCAAACACTGTGGGGACGCTGTTACATATAATGTATTAAATATATTTATAAGGATATATCTGTAACGATATGTACAATGTATATAAATACATAGAAAATACATCTTTGTGTACGGAGGTGTGATGAGATTCGTACTGTCTGTGTATACATATCGTAACTGTAACTCCATAGATTTCTTATCGCTTCATGAGCATCCTTTCCTAAAAATACTTTTTGCTTCTCAGCTCTGTAGTTTCCAAGCTGGAGAAAGTATTCAGTAGGCTGTATATGTACCGTATGAAGAAGAGTCGGAATGTGTACTATAGGCTGCGCATATTGTATTGTACAAAGACGTACAGACATACACATACACAATACTTGATTATATATGTCCACGCTACCCGTATACTCATTTCAGTTTACCATTTCCTCACTCTCGGTATATGACTCTGTAGTGTGCTCAGTGTTGTATATGGCCCTAATCTGATGACTCTGATGTTCATTTGATTTATTTTCTTCATTACCTTCACAATTTGAACTCTACGGAGCCTGAAATGCTTGTAAAATAATTTCAGGTAATGCAATAATATCAGTTTCCATTGTGGAAATCTTCAAATTGAACATCCCTAGGAGAATTACTTACATCTGTGTTTTTCATCCTTTATACACATATTTATACGAGTATATCTAGCGAGAGTAAAAAGAAAAACAAACCTAATATTTTTGCACAAACTTGCATAGTAAAAACACATTCCAACAAAGGTTGAAAGGAATAAAGTGGAATGTACAAAAATATGTGTANTATACGAGTATATCTAGCGAGAGTAAAAAGAAAAACAAACCTAATATTTTTGCACAAACTTGCATAGTAAAAACACATTCCAACAAAGGTTGAAAGGAATAAAGTGGAATGTACAAAAATATGTGTATATCCACATTTTGTAATCCTTTTTCTACTTGATTTTTTACGTAGCCATTCATTCCATTTCTATTTAGCCTGTCATCCTTTTACACACTTAAAACGAATGTGGTTGTAAGGCTTAAATTATTACGATGCAGTATTTATATCTTATTAAGTTTTTAAACACGCTAACAAGTCTAATAACTTTAATAACTATCATTTGCTTATACTTTCAATTATCAGTTTACAAATTACAAAAAATATTGTTTATTAAATAATTCAACCGGTTTTTAAAGCATTAAAACTGTATAGGTGGTAGGGAAAATTTTCCAATAAATCATTACAAAATGGCGTACCCGCTGCCTCTCATTCTTCCCCATGACGTAGCAAAAAAAAACCCACAAAATCCACTACACACTATAAAATACTGATATTACCAATCACAGAGAAAGAAGACTAGTAGAAAATCGAAGGCCTATGCTTTCTTCCCTGTTTGTGTTGTGCTTGGGAGTTGCATAAAATGGAAAGAGAAAATGAAGATAGGGAGAAGAGAGAAAAATAAACGGGAAAGGAGACTTCAGAGGAGACCTAGAAGGTGGCTCATGATCAAAAAAACACAATGGCGAGAGGATACAAATGCAGCCGCTCAAATGAGTTTTCTTATTGCCATCGCTATTTAATACTGGGTATATATCCATCTACTTCCTTCCTATCCCCCTTCTCGTCTCTCAATACAACTTATAATATATGACTGCATATGTACAGCTTATGCATTCAAAAATAAAGACCAATGAATCTTGGCTTTGAATATATAGTTTAGTCCGTACCTTAAAACAAGAGATTCATCAAACTACATCTGAATCTTATCTATTTAGGTGAAAACATGTCACAAATCAAGATTAAGATGCAGGATTGAGCACTGTGGATATCTAATACCACAGGAATACTTACATATGTAGTTTTTATTTGTCTATTAATTCACCAACCTAGGATAATCATCCTTGTTCTGTTTAGCCACAAGAGAAGCAGAATTCTGAGCGACTCATTTTTTCCATGCTGTTTCATTGTTGACCATCGTCACGATCATGAACGTGAACAAAGTACGGAAAACGTCCCCTTAACTTTCCGAACTTCATCTGCCGTCGTTGTGTGTATCAACTGAAAATCCTTCCAGAGGAAGGCACACTGTCTCTCTGTCAATAACTTTTTTGTCTACCTTATGTATAAACTGAAGATCATGATGACTATTTTTCATGTGTGTATAACGCGCGATGGTTCCGCCGTTGAAAAGCTAAACTTCTCTTCTCGTGACCCTCGTGAAGCGCTTATTCCCTTGGGAAACACACCGTCAAATGGAAGGCCTAATTAAATTATGTGTCCTATCACTGTTTCAGCATTTCGTTCGTTGGAACGACCTCCCTAACGTGATGATACACACATACATAAGGATACGGACCAAATAAAAACCAACTCGGATGCGTGGAAGAAAGCAGTGTGTAGTTTGTTTTGGGTCTTTTATGCCTGTCGCCAATTTTATAAAAGGGATATCTTACAAGTCTTAGATAACATTAGATATTTCCGTGGTGTAATTTTGATTGGTATTCTAATGAACTAAATGTTGTACAGAAACTCAGTTTAGTTAAGTAGCGAAACAAGTTTTCCAGAACCAACAAACAATTTACGACCAAAATATTAGCGGTACATTACAAACATAAATGCGTTGGACATAACATTAGATAAACTCCAAAATGGCACAGGTTAAATTTGAAGTTGATGTTAGAGCCAAGATGAATGTACAGTTGCTTCATATATTTTAATCAAAGTTTTTGGAAATGTGTACCTAAAATGCCACATTAAAGTTTACAAAGTAATATTGATTGATTGAAACTTTAGGGAAAGTAAAAATATTCAACTTGTTGTTGTGTAATGTATAGCATTATATTGAACGTGAAACGATTCTGATTGCCATGATTTTTCGGATGCCCCAATATCGTGTATGTATGAACTTGTATATATTGTATCGATAATAAAATGACAACGTAAGCAAGTACAGATTGAAAAGAGGAACTTATTTGCGCTGCCGAGAATATTATTAAACCTCAACTCAACCCTTTCCTAACTTTCTCCCCTTTTTCCATTCCAGACTAGAAACTCATCCCTTCTTCTATGCCTCCTTTCAAACTATAAAACTCTCAGCTCGTCACATAGTCCAATTTCCAGATCCAATTTACTCGAAAAAAAAACTTGACGGTACATGTATGTACATCCACGTCCATTCCTTTCTACAAAAAAGAACTTTCCTCTTCAACTTCACTTCCTTTCTCGATAATCTGTAAGAAAAAAGTTCTCTTGAATAAAATATCACAAGTTTAAGAGTTGCCCCTTCTATTCGATGAGAAAGTTATTGTACCCTAACTGACCGTTTTCCTTATTGATAGGCATTTTATAACTTTGTTTGAATACGTTTGATTACAGTCTATCCAACTTGTATATGGATAAGATAAGGAAAATCATTGAACTGAATCTTGTATGCTATGGTATGTATATGGTAGAGAACCACATCATCGTTTTGAGAACACCATTAAATTACAAACTGCATAATATACGCTCATGCATAGAACATGATGTGCTGCACTTTTACGAAAAACCCTCATACGATCAGAAATATTTTTTCGAAGTCAATGGAGCATTATATGCTTCCTCTTCTCCCAACATGGTCAGTATTTCTGTTTTTATTATATTTTATTTAGTATCATATGCTCTATACGTAAGCCCCTAGTGCCTTACTTTTTCTTGGGATGGCATAAGGGAGAAAGTTTGTAAATGATTTACTACCGATTTTGTTGCATAATAATAACATTCATGTATTCGTCTAGCTGTATGCACCTGCTTTAATAACTTTCCTAATTTCCCACTTGGCAAGTTTCATTGTTGCAAAAAACAAACAAGTTAGGAAAGAAAAGCCATTCTTGTGTATTCATAAATTCCTCCTGGATGCTTTTTATTATATAAATGCTGTGTTACATGTTAAGTGCAGACTTTCAAAGTTGCTTTTTTGTTGACTTCCTTTCAACTTGCAAAATATAAAATGTTAACTTACCAAGTATTACAATACCTGCAGCAAAATCCTATTTTATTGCAATAAAAGGGCTATACAATTTTTTTTAGTTTATTTCATCAGAGCTTTTACATATTGACATGTCATGTCGTCCTACTGCTAGATGCCAGCTTATGTTTATCTTAAATGAAAATAGATTATAGGTTATGTATAAGAACATTAAGTGCAAGTGTATATGCAAAAGGTATGTATCCTTTTTTTGAAACATGTATCATGCTTTGTTTTCTGTATATCTAAAACGGGAGAGAGAAACTTTGGAGAAAGTTTTCCTTCAGAAACATTCAACTACAAATGGAAAAGTCTATCAGCATCAAGCAAAATTCAGCGTATTCAGTTGACACCGTGTCACCTTCGTTTGTTCATTCCTTCTGAAGGAAATTTAAAATCTTGTACCTGCATGAGAATCCGATTGGCCAACTTGTTTTATTTCGATCGTTCATCCACGACATGCATGTCAGAAAAAGGGGAAAAGCAATTTCTCCAGAAAATGATTGCATTCACCTGTCTTCTTCACGACGGTGATCACATCACGTAAGATTTGACGTTGGTAAACGATATCTGCTTGCTATGTTTCTATATAAAAAGAATATCTGATATGACTTGAGTGGAGAAAGAAAGCAGAAAAAATCTTTTAACTTTCCATTTTATAAACGGAGCACAGTTGAGAGAGTCAGTCAGAAAAGGACATTTTTATGAGTTGTATGCAAGAACCACTGGAATTAAATGCCCATATACATACCGTTCATATACAAACGTACATTATATATATGTCCATATTACATATTATATATATTTGTAGACTCAGGATTTGGTTTTGCTCATGCTGCACCCGGTATGACGATCATCATCATGTTTTCCCCGAGAATAGGCAAGAAGTTCCAAAGGATTGCTTTTCTATTTTTTCTAGGTAAAAGATAGAGAACCTTTTTCCCTCAATTTAGCAAAATAGGCAAAGTCATTCAGGCCAGCAACAGCACAAACTATGATGGATGGATGGAGAAAAGGTAGATATTTTGAAACATGTTAGTTTTCTGTGTTGCTGATGTTTCAGCTTAAAATACGTTTCTTCCTTGGGTACAAATGTACATCCTTTCTATACATACATAAAATTGCTAGATTCGAATCTAAAGACCGACATGTTCGAGAAGTAGTTTGGAATTGCATGTGCTCAACCTTGCTCGCTGATGATGACGATGTTGTTGATGATGATGAGATGATGGGACCAAAGTTGCCTTCTCTCTTCCTTCTCCAACTCATACTCTTATTTTATAACATAGAAATGCAGCATTTCACTTCTTATTACATATGTATGTATGTATATTTTGCTTTTTCCTCACTCAATGCACATGAACAGGCGAACCGAGGATGCAGAACAGAAAAGTGAAGAGAGAAGAAGAGAGAGAGAGAGAAGAGGGCTTTTAACGTAGGCAAATTAGATTTAGGAAGGGAAGCTTAGGAATAATGGAGATTTACATGAAAGCCTTTTACTTTACCCTGGTCTTGGTTGTTGTTGTATGAGAGAAAATACATATATTTATGTTGCCTCTATCATCCATATAAGATGCAATAGATAATATGAATATCTTTCAATACACGACATCATATACAGTCGTCATCATCGTCATACTCAAGTAATGAATGTATCCTTGGTTCAATTTCCTCATTGTAAGCAAGCATGTATTTTGGAAAATGGAGAAGAGAGAGATCCAATAGCTACTTTCTATCTATCTCCATCTGACTGGTTGTCTTTCTCTCTCTCTCCCGCTCAATAGATACGTTTCGTTTTTGGGCAAAGGGCTTATAAAAAGGGGCGTATTGTATGAAAGCATGCCAATACCAAGAAAATATATTCCACATTTATTATATACATGGAATGATATGATACTAAAGAATGAAAATGCTTTCCTCTCTGAATTTATCTTAACTTGTCGTATCGTTGCTACAGCTGGTTGTCCTTCTGTCAAAAAATTGAAGATGTGCTTCATCTTTACTAAAATGTAAATAGCTTGTCCCCTTCCTCAGAAATATAGGACCAACGAAAATTGTCACAAAGACATAAAAACAACCAGCAACATTGTCAAATTAGTACTACGCCATAATTTTCTATTGTAGATACATTGTACATTTAAACATGGTTTGCAAAGTAGTTTTTACCAACAAAATGCATGTAGTCTTCCGGTTTGTTATTATCATCTTATGTATACCTAAAATGATTTTTATAATTAGCTTACAGCCAACCTTTTTGACTTTGGAAGGTAGGATGGCATACAAAAAGTCGGTAATTAAAGTGCCCATAGCTTTTGGAAATAGATACGGATGAAAAGTTTCTCATCATCTTGGTGGTTCACCTTCTATATTTTGTGGTTCATGCAAGACACTATGAAACAATGAGAAAAGTGATCTCATACTCTGATGACAATGATGATCATGATTACGATGCTACTTTTCCCATTACAGCTCTCCATCCTTGTTATTACTTCATATCCTTATTATTACAATGTTCTCTTTCTCTCTCTCGCCACAAGCAACTTTCTTTCCATTCAATCTCCTCTAATGCCAGAATAAAATGAGTAAAATTAGAGAAAAAAGAAGGTTAAAGTAGGAAAAGCATATGAAACTCAAGTTGGCTCTTCCTCTCGTCAAATTATTCGACCATTTTATATTTTATCACAGTTTAAAAAGAAGAAGGAGAAAAAGAGGAAAGAAAATAAAGTAAAAAGTTTCCATCTTATTTTTAAAAAGACTTGTGAATATAGAAAAATACGTTATGTAGAGAGATGAAAGCTGCCTTGAAAATGCGTAATAGTTTGTGCACTTAAGATTAAGTAACGTGCGGAAATAAGTGTATGTTCTTTACTTGTGCTCATGAATAAATATTGACAAGATGTATGCCACTATCTATAATACATACATATGTCAATATGAACATACTTGTACAAATTTCGTGTAAAAAAAGGAGTGGTAAGCATGAGTCCCTTTTGTAGTTGAAAAAAGGAAGCCTTTTGACTTGGCTGCCAATATTTTTCAATTTCCTTTTTAGTCATCGTCATCATCGTCGTCGTCAACATCATCTTCTTTCCACTTCTTATGTTCTACAGAACTTTTTCTCCTGGAAGCTTTTTTCTATTGCTTAACTTTGTATGTCATATAAAAGAGTTTTTAAAGTACATATGCAGTATAGGAATAATAGACAAACGACAAGGGGCACGTATGGACGCACATCAATATGAATTAAAGAATAAGTATGGGGTTTAAAATTTTTCAGTTACAATCCCGACATTATGACTTTTAAACAATTTTTAGTGCAATAAAAGTATTTTCTTCAAATAAACGTGACCAATTTGTAAATTACACTGATCCAGGATTCTTATTTTCATATACGCTTTACATTATATACGAAAACAAGCCATTATTAACGAAACATCAAACCAAACCTAGTAAAACGGGAATAAAAAACTTTCTCAATTGCTATTATTTAATATAATAATATTAAAACATCTTATACTGGCTGTATTAGTGAATATGTGAAGGCAGTTATAAATGAAAAGCTAGTAAATTGATTCCATAATGTAATAATACCGATAAATGAAAGTAAAACGGAGTGTATTATGGATAAAATGCTCTAAAACGAATTTTTCTACGTTTTTCTCATAAATTACTAGTATAATTACATTTACAGCGATGAGAAACTACTATGTACGTTCTTAATGCGTAAACATATTTTCATACAATAATAATACAGATGTATTAGGAAACGCCTGGAGGATCCCCTCTCTTTTTCACCAAATCTTTCTTGAAATTACAGGAAATGCTATTTTTATATACGTAGTAATGATGTCTATAGTACAATTGTACACATAATAACTAGTTATTTACCTCGTCATTCGTATATATAACACCATTTTCCTATGAGCAAGTAGGAAGTAAGTAAGTAAAGCGGAAAATCGAGGCTAAAGTAACCAATAACGAATGAAATTAAATCAGGAGAATGAGGAAAAATCTAGTTACAACCAAAACTTAGCCTTTACAAACGTAGAATCATGAGAAACTACTAAACTGAAAGGGTATAAGATACTTTATGATAGCTACATGTGTCAATGTGTAGTATGCCTATATACAATTTACACATCGAAAAGGAAAATTTTTTAAAGCAAACAATACCGAATCTTTTTCACATACTGCTATAAAGCCATTGAATTCGGTTTATAAAGGTTATTGCAAGGGTATAATATAATTGAATAGTTCATGGCATTTTATATGAGAACAAAGATAAAACCTGAACAAGTAGTTGTTTTTATCGTATCAAGTCATTTCATGGCATTATGAGTTATGAGCTAATATGATTGATTACCTCATGTATTTATTCACAGAACCATATTGTAACGATAATAAGGATGCAAACAGATCAGTTACTATTTTCTTAGTAAATCAACTCTGAGAATTAGGATTTCTCCATCGAGTTGAACAATACATGATGCTTTTTAGAATTTAAAATAATTCAAATTGATGAAAATGAGAACGAGAGGAATGTCACGTTTATTTGAAGAAAATACTTTTATTGCACTAAAAATTGTTTAAAAGTCATAATGTCGGGATTGTAACTGAAAAA
>JAHZNG010000614.1:0-16892 GCA_027744375.1 Orchesellides sinensis
GGTGATTAAAACAATTAAATTAAAATTAATCCAATTATACTTTGGACCAGAAACTTCGTATAAAAATCCAACGCTTATAATTTATCCACATCGTCTTCCCACGGTAGGACAGGAGCGTGCAGACCTTCATTTCGTATTTCCGTAAGCAACCCATGCACCACCCAAACCGAATAACAGGTAAACGCATAGCTTCCAAGAAATATCACGATGAAGTAGTATGAGTCATCAGTGAAGAATACACCAGGTAAGAAAAAGTACAGGGCTGTCAAACAAATTGTGATTGTGGCAATGTACCAAATTCTTAGGTGGTTGTAATTTCTCTAAAATAAAGAACCGCAAAAATATTTCAGAAAGTTAAATTATGCAGGTGATTACGTTACACCTAGGGTAAGAAAACTTACGTATGCAACACTTCTATACAGAAATGCAGCTAATGAAAGCTCTCCGATGAAGTAAATTATAGGAACTGCAACTGATGACACTTTTTCTGGCACTTTCAAAAAATACATGTTTCCATTTATATAATTTAAAATAAAACAATCAGTAATGATCCTCATTTTGATTTTTTGCTTTTCACTCACTAGAAAAGTGTAAAATTATGTTAAACAAGTTGTTTGGATCTTCATGAAGAATTTTCTTCCGCGTTTCAGGACTTAAGCTCAGTATCAATGTAGCCGTTGACACAAATAAGAACCCAAGGACGGAAGTAGCCTGCACGTGATGAAAAACAAACAAAATAAAATTCTCACTAGATGACCTTGAGAGACGCTGTGACGCGCAGTTTAGGTTTGTAAACTGTAATAGACCAGTATTTTTAAAACTTTATAATGTTTATGGCTTACTATTTCAATTAAGGCAATGATTTTTGCCTGTCTGGCGTACATTATTCCACACATTTTTCAGGTAGTTTTATTATCAGGGCTGTCAATAAGTATCAAATTGTTGAAATATAAAAATAAATTTCACAAATCGAAATTCTGTTGCAAAGAAGAATTTTTTAAAAGAAAGGCAAGTCGTAGTTTAACACTTCAGAACGCCACATTTAGCTAAAATCATTTAATTTAGCTATGTTACACAGAATTAAGTCAATTAAGTCGGATACTACCACACATCGTTCGATGAGCTCCATTCATTCTTATGATGATATTCTGTAACACCTTCTTTTTACGACTCATTCAATTAATGGGTATGAGTAAGTACGTTAGAGACGAAAGGAGTGATGACTAATCGCTTATGACGAGACCGTCTTCATCTACAAGAAACTGAGATACCTACTATGCATTTGGTATTTGCAGGTATGTTTGTATGCGCTGCGCGATTCAAGAACTATCGTCCGCATGCGGATACAATACGGAAGCTTAAAAGGAAACGTCGGTATTGTTCTTTACGCTATGTTTTGCACTTAAAACTTCTGTTGCTAGAATAATATTGAGTGTAGAGGTTAAACTTTACTAGTTTAAAAAATAATATATCAATTATAACAATAACTCTTCTAGCAAAATCATACTCCATTGAAGATACATCTTCGACTTCATATAACACTGATTAGAAACTAATAATAGTGCTGAACGCATTACAAATACTGTCAGAGCAAATGTACTGTTTCAGAGTGTACTCCACAAAATTATTCTTGACTAGGCCACGGTCGTATGTATAATCTATAATTTCAATTTTAAGCTTTTTGGATATATGTATGCCTACTTCAAACTCCTAGTCAGCTTTGTCACAGTCACAGTCGCATTAAACATTGCACGGGTACAAATGACGTATAATATATTGTTAAGTGATACTGTACTACAGTTTCAAACATGACTAATGAAAAATCAGCATCTAAGATTTTGTTGGAGCAGAGATGTGATAATTAAATATTTTAGCTCATTAGAGGCAGAGAGTAAACATAAGCAGAATGAATCTTTAAACCATGTTAGTCATAGTCACGAACGAGGAACGACACACGATGGTTGACATAAGCAAGCTCCTGAATCAAGAGATCTATGTCTTTTAAGCGTCATGCAGTATTCATAGGTATGCCGTAGTTTCTGGTTTATGTTAGGTGTTAAGTAGACACAGGTAGGTTCACTCAGAAATGAAATATTTTATTCATTGAATCATAAAAGTGACATAATGTGTGCACGACATTGAAATATGTATGTAGGTACATTAAAGCTTTTGTTTATTCCTCATATGTACCGAATGTACTATTAAAATTTTTGACACCCTAACTTGAATAACCCCACAGCGCTAAAACGAAATGCTTAAAAATCTTTTGATGCTTTTATAACGTGACACTATAAATGAAGGACATAACCATTAACTCTTCTACCCACAGGGAAGTTAGCAAATAGCAAGCGTGTTTATCAAGTAGAAAACACGTAAAAATAACACCGCGGCAAATCCATATTGCGTGTGAAATTCACACTACCGAAAAATATACATAATATAAAACGGCAAAACAAATCTTTCATACGCTCTGTATAACTGTCCAACTTTTATTACGTTTCCATTATATCATCTTCCGGTTTGTGTCAAATGAAATATATGGCAAAAATATTACTATCAAAATTGATAGCTGTCACAGGAGATCCAGATACGTATCCGTAAATTCGTTAGCTGAAGCAGATCCCGGTCGGCTTGCTGTCAAATTCTTGACGTGAAGGCATATTATCACCAGTGAATAGGACGTGAATGCCAAATTCGCTGAGAATATTAAAACAGTAGCTACAAAAAAGTGACCCCAAAGTATACCACCGATGAAATAGCATCTACTTGGAATTGAAAAGATGATTGTCATAAAAAACCACAGAATCAAGCCGTTCACATTCCTCTGGAAATTACAATAAAAACTTTTACTTGAATACAGTCACTCAACATTGAATATACTCAGGGAAATTATGCAAATACATTTTTTAAACCTTGTACACATTATACGTAAGGAACACCGCCAGCAGTAATTCACCAACAAGGTAGATAATTCGAATGAGAAAATACAAAACTAGAGCAGACTCTAAAATGCCAAAACTCAATGAGAGCATTGACAATCGGTTTGATATATATACATATTTTTTTTAACTTGTACCTGATAAGTTGTGCCGAGTTCTATGTTCTATTTGGTCTTGATCAATATGACCCAACATAAGCTGAATAAGGATTTTGGAATTAAGCCCCAGGAAGAAAACGGAAAGAACCTAGCGTTTATGAATGAAAAATGTGACACCTTGTTTTATCATTTTTTTATCAATTTTTTATGAATTTATTTAAATTTATCACCGTTTCCACCACCGCAATCACCTTCAGCTGAACTTCTAAACAGCAGCGCATTCTTGTCACCGTTGCCAAATTATGCTAAGCTATACATGGCCACCTTTTATGACATGTCACGAAGCCCTAACTGAAGAGGTTGTGGTTGAAACAAGTATGATAATGTGAATAAAATCTGAAATGTATATCTCTTGATCCACTTAAAGTATTCAGAGTATGACTGAGGAATCCCAGAGTTCAGTTGTTTACACATTCCGTTTCACCAGAAACCCGTTCCCACTTCATTTCTCCGAAGTAATAAGTAATAACATCCACGGGGCTGCGAGCTGTATGACCTCAGAATTCTGAGTGACCTCTCTCCACCAAAAATATGAATATAAGATGTGCAACATCATCGCGTTCCGCTTTATCATGGAAAGTAAATAATTTGCTTCGTTTTTTGTGCATTTGTAAAAAATGACGGATTCCAATTTTCAACCTGGACGTAAATATTCCCAGCTGGGCAAACAGTTCCCTAGAAAAAACAGTAATTCACGTGCATGGACTGGACTACGTGTGCATGTTTTATTACGGCGTGTCTGCCTGATTATGCCGAAAACGAGCAAAAAATTTGCCCAGACTAGTTTATCGCATTACGATTTCCTTATTTACATAGAAAGTCAACCGTTTTTTTTTTTTGGAAAATATGTTCATTTTCATTTATATGTAGTACGGTAGTCTTTAGTAAGTCCTATTTACAGAAAAGCGTTTACGCAATTTCAGTGTATATTTCAGATCATTTAGATAACCGAATAAAATACCAGATGCCGGATGCAATAAACTAAACATGCCTTCCTCCGCAGTTACTACTCTGCCAATTCTCAATTCTCAACCTCGTTATCGGTGTATATAAGAAGTACTGTTATATAGTTATACTTTGAAATAAGGCTTCTTCATAAGTAATGCAGTTAAGTATTTGTTATACTTATATTCTTCAGTACCAAAACGAAACCTGCAAATATATGTAACATGTCCAATTATAAAACATAAACGCTTTTGTTTATTGTAGGAAGTAAATATTGTCACGCATAAGTATAGGTTGGACCTGTCAACATTTTTAAAGTGTACATTTTCTTTATTAAGTTACAAATGGTCACAAAAGCAGACTTGTTGCTGTAAAGGGTTTACGTATAATTTTAGGTTTAGCACTCCAGGTTCGTGATACATACGCTGGTAAGAACTAGCAAGCAAACTAGAAAAGTTTCTAATCACCAATTCTTGTAATTATGGAAAGAAACGACAAGTTTATCTGAGAGCTTTGACATTGCAAGTTATTTTTAAATATGAGGACAGTTAAGTAAAAACTTAATTTTTTAAATCACGAAGCTTGACTTTGTACGAGAGATCTAGTTTTATGTTCATATCGCGGTAATCAAACCGAATAGGTACCTACATTTTTTCATAGCTGCATAAAAACGTTAGCATAAGGAACACTACAAGATATTTGCATGCATGACTAAATACACTTTGTTCTTTAAAGTTAAATACCTAGATCATTAAGTCCTTAACTATATTTTGTAACTTAAACAAAAATGAAAAGAAACTCAAACCTTACCTAACGCAAATATTTTTTATACTCGAAATGCTGCTGCTGTGTGCTCTTGAAATCCTTTCTTTGCACTTTTACGTTAAAACTTTGTAAATTAACGTTTTATAATGACTTACAATTACATTGTAGAAATTTGATCAGGAGTAAAAGTCAGTTTTAAAAAATGGCAAGCTTAATTCTGTTTGTAAGTTTGAAGTATAAAGTACATTCAGATCTTCAGTTCGCATTTCATATGTTCACAGTTTATACCCGTAAGCTGTATAAGGTACTGGATGATGAACTCCATGAGATTTGATCTCCCCAATTAGAGAATGAACTACCCAAAGGGAGTAAATTGTAAATGCTAAGTTAATAATAAAAATTGTGGAACCACTGGCAGAATCCGGATTTCTCATGACTTCGCCCACATATGCAATCACCCCGACGAGCATCAATGTGATTGTGACAATAAACCATATTCGAAGACGCTTGTATTGATTCTAAAAAGAAAATTAACAGNATAATAAAAATTGTGGAACCACTGGCAGAATCCGGATTTCTCATGACTTCGCCCACATATGCAATCACCCCGACGAGCATCAATGTGATTGTGACAATAAACCATATTCGAAGACGCTTGTATTGATTCTAAAAAGAAAATTAACAGACAAATTTTATTTTTAGCTTATTTTATTACCCAAAATAAATCTGCAGTAAGAACCATGTACCTTATCTGCACTCCGATACAAGAAGATCCCGAGCGCGAATTCAGTCATGAAGTATATGATAGGAATCATGATGATGCTGACCTGTACCATTGCTACAAGAAACAGATTCACATTAATTTAAACTTGTAAACGTGTCTCAATTATGTTTTATTAATTAGTGCGTCTTCGTACTAGGTGATTCAAGAAACTCCCGTAAGAATTTGTAATCTTCGTGATTACTGACTTGAAGGTTTTCTAGTATCTCATCCCGCTTTGTTGATGCTAGAACAGTAGCAAACCCAACCAGTACTAAACATATACTGGATAAAACCTACGTAAAAATAGAAATTTACACATTCAACCAGCATGAAAGGTAAATTATTAGGTCTTAATTTCATTAAATTTAAATATGTTTGAATTACCATTTCGATCACGGCGATTACTTTTGCCTGTAATTGGTAGCACGACATGTTTGAACTATTCAAGTTTTTACTGTTCTTGGTAATGGATGCTCAAAACAACTGTAGTTCAAACACACACAATTACAATTACCCGAAGTTACAGAGAATCCATGACTTTTACAGCCAGGTAATATCCTGTTTTAATTGTTCATCCAAATGCACAAAAAAATATGCCACATTAAAAACTGATATATGCGGCTTAATAGTAGTAACCTTTCAAGCTACATAAACTGTACTGCCTTTTACTATGGAATTTGTTTTATCATCTTCAGTTCGACAAAATTGTCTCATCCTGATCCTTTCGCCTTACAAACTCAACTCTTCATTGCAAACATCGTAATCATCTTCTCAATACTTTTTTCCGCAACTGTTTTTCCGTTCCCTCTGAACGCACACCATACTATGTTCAATCATGTGCAAACAGAACCTTGTGATGTTGATCAATTCCAGGACTTGGTTTTGCTATCAGTCTCTTCTATTATAACCACTTAGCATGAAGACTTCTACACAAATGATGGAGATCTTTGGACCCACTTCAAAATGTAGAAAGACATACATACACGTTTTTGATACTAGCTCACTGCATAAAATAATATTTGATGTTTTGCTTCTTTCATAAAAAACATACACATGCATTTATTTCATACCATGAATTCTAGTTTACCCAAGCATTCACGCATACATGGAAAGAAAAATTCGACAACAACTGAAGTAACTTTTTAATATGCAGACTAGTAAACTCTTCAAGACACTGATGTAGTAGTTGTCTAATATTAATACAAAGAAAAAAGGCAACCTGCTGCTAACAAATGACAAAAACGAACGAACACAACATGTTTGGCACGAAGCTAATAACGTGTCTTCATGAAAAAGCTTAAAAGTTCACATTGCAAATATTTCATTTGTATGAAGATGAGTATGGAGAATGGTGTATGATGATCTTCCGCCTGTTACACATGATTATGTACTTGTTTACAAATGCATTTACACTTACGCGACAGTTCATTTGATCAACAAAATGAAGCAAAGGAGATTGGTATGTTATAGTATCAGAAGGGTGTATCCTGCAGTGAATACGTTTTCAGCACCAAACCTGGAAATGGTATTTATTTTATCTCTGCAAGAGACAATATGTAGCATAATTTTAAACAAGTGTTGAAATGTTTTGAATGCAAAGGATGCTATTAAAAATTCGACTAACCTCTCCACGTATATGTCAGAAAAGAAGCAACTCTATCACGCTGAAAAAATCAAATGCATGCATTGAGATATTCAAAACAAGACGAACAAGAATGTAATCTTATGTGACCATATTTTTTGCTGCTGTTTTTTTGTACGATAGGGTGAAGCCATCCAGATTTTAGTCATCCAGGTGTGCAAATACTCTTTCGGTATGAAGCACAAGGAAACAGTAGATGCAAGAGAATATCACGTTTTGTTTTTAAAACCATGCCGTGATTCTTGAACGCCTAGCAGAAAACTTAAAATAGGTAGGTGTTCAAATGAAAAGGCAGATACATTTTAGAAATGCTTGAGTAGTAGTTAAACAGTAAGAGCTTATGAGTTTATGGATTTGGATCTAATATTTATATTTTTATATTTAATTAGGATAAGGTAGGAAGTTCAGATGACAATATTGTCAAATTAAAAAATGTCTGCTACCTATTGATCACTTGAGATCAAAGAAAACTACTCAGGTTTCAAACAAATATAATTCTTGGCCGCAGGTGTTACTTTGCATGCTTTATTAAAATATTTTGCATAAAACGTGCATTCATACTGACATAACAGGCGTTGCCATTAAGTGCATAGAGTACTTCTACTTTTATTTGCCTCAATGCACATCGTTCTAAATAAGTGTAATGTAAAGAATATTAAGATAAACCGAAGAAAACATGGATGGGGTAAACTGAACCACACTCAACAAACACAGCTTACCTCAGTTTAACCGAAAAGTACGCTTAACTGAATTCTATTATCTATCCACCATGATAAACATTTTCTTAGTTTATCTTTTGTAACGTGCTCAGTTATGGAAATACACCTCACACTGGTTGAACAACTGTAAACACTGCACGGAATCCAGAAATAAATTTGTAGGTTTTATAGTAGTTTAATTTGTAGATTGTCAGAGCTAACAGTTCATATATATAGAATCTACTATTAGGCGCAAATGAGATTTACTTAGTAAACTAAAGTCAAAATTTAGTACACAGACTATCAAACAAAGTTCATGCTGTGGCATAATGCGACACAACCTCTGAATTATGTATTTAAATTGAGGTTTCATGTCTGATATGGTTAATATTTCATGTTATGCAGTGATTCTCTCCTAGTATGAAAACAATGGTAGATAATGACCACAATATGCGCCGTTTTTATACGGATTCGCCTTAATTTTTTATGAATCATTGGCAAATACAATTTTATATGTGCTTTCTCATGTAGGAGAAAGGAAGAATACATTGTACAGATGAACATTATACATTTCCCTTTATGACTTGCTTTCTAAATCTAATATATCTAAAGGGCTTATCAAATTATAGTCATGAAATGATTTATGTTTGTAAGTGGTGAAAGAATGAGCTGAAATATTTATAACAACTGAGCTTTAGCCGTAAATATCTAAAAACATGAGCAGCCCAACCCTACAACTATTCTAGTGGAAGTAAGATCGAAGAAAAAGGGAGGTGTAGGATAGAACCAGGAAGTCAGACATCAGAAAGCATATACATGTAACTCTATCTATTATCAAAATAAAAATCCGAACATACATACATATCAGTTTCATATTCATAAATATTCACTGTTCATACCGTTTGCAACCGAGAAAGGGGATAGTCAATAACCTATGAATTTGTGTCTATAAAATCTAACCATTGGCATGAAGAATTCATGTTAGATATTTTGTTTCCAGAAATCTGTTTGACAGCTCGTCAACACCCATTTTACGTTTTTACATTCCTGAATAAAGTAAAAAGTGTATAAATGTGTATGTACACTTACCCAAACAATCAACATGTAATACGAACAAATTGTGCATATAAGCAAACCTTTTATATTACTTTATACAATAGTTCTAATTCAGAGCTAATAATTCTGTTTCATAAGCTGATTGTGTAAAACATTTCTAAGAATCCAGTCTGGAGTCATTGTGAATGGTAAAACATGGAATTATAATCTCATGGGATGAGATTTTATCTACGCGTGACATCCGGAAAATGCAAATGTCCATATGTCTCACGAGTGGTAAAAATGATCAATGATGTGAAGCAATGGAATTTTATAAATATTTAGCTCTGTTGTCAATTCTTGCTTTCCATACCTAGCCATTTTTTAAAAATTAATGTGTGAAATTGCAAAAACGTGAATTTTTCATGGATTAACATCTGTCCTGAAATTTCAACATTTCGTAAACATCGAATTTCATATTTCATAGCCTTGATACAACATTATCTGAGCTTTTTTCCAAACAAAAATTCCAAGTAAAACGTATTCAATCCAAGCTTTCACGTTGCAGTTATGTACATAACCAACTCGAAAATGTTGTTTCTGTTTGAAGTATTGCCTTTGAATAAACGTATTATGAATATGATGTATTATGTAGATACGCTAACAATAAAATAGTAGTGTAATCCAATAAGTTGATGATATAAACAAGAATCTAGGTGACTTACGTATTTCTAAGGTATAAATATTTGCTGCCTTGTATACAAAAAAAGTCTTCATTAATTGTTGACAATGTTTATATTTTTCATATGTTAACTATCATTCCTGCTATTTTACCCGTTTGCAAATGTGTACTTAATTGTTTTACTCTAAATATGCTATAAACATGATGCAAACATCTACAATGTTGGCTAACCGAGAGTAAGAAAAAGGTCAAAGAGTATTATTAAACGACAGAGCACATACTATTTTTATCGCAAATTAACACGAAGCTACCTAAATCTTATAAAATGGCACGTCTTTGTAGCCAACTCTGTGGCTAATAGACTCAATTCTAAGCTCTTCAATAAATCCAGAGACCACCCATAAGCATAGTCCTCCAAGCATATAGGTCATAAATCCAGACATCAGTATATTCACCGGTTCCACCGCATGGCAGAGTAGGTAAGCGTAAAATGGAATCCATACCAAGTAACTGATAATGGTGACAAAGAACCAGACTTTGACTTTAATCAAGTTTCTCTGCAAAAACCACAACAAAATAACATTTCATAACTACACAATTAAGTTAATGAGAAACGGGAGCTTAACAAGCTAAGGACGGAGAGAAAGGTAAGAAGCTAGTGTTACACATTACCTCCTGCGCTCCCTGAAGTAGTACAATGCTAAAAATCAATCCACTTATGAAACTGAGGACAAGCCAGGTGATGAAGCATGCTTGGAAAGGATCTGCTCACACATCGAATTGTAAGATAAATATGAATAAATCATACAAAAAGGAAACACTTCTCTTGGGTAATTTATGCTCGTATTTGGCATATGTATGTATATAAGTCTGCCGATTTTATAATTTCTACTTGCTTGCAAGTTCCAAAAGCTGTGTGAGATCATACTTGATATCCTTGTTATCAGTATTTACTGACCCGAAAGGAGGTTCGAATGAGGTTTGGTTAAAATCGATAGTGTCGGGAGCAACATCCTTCCATGGCGTTTCTGGATTTCTCTCTAGAAGGAGACCAAAAAGGGCAGCTACGACTATCAGGCAGACATATACTACCTACGGAAACAAAACAGAGGCGGATGTGGATAGTATGCTTGACTGCGAACAAAATGTTCCACAGGTAAAACCATTCTGAGTACAATATTCATATAGATAGATGCTGTCAAAATTTCTTTCAATGACATTACAAATACATTACAATGGAAGTCACTCTACGTCAATAACAAAACAAAACAAAGATTTGCACTATGCCTTTACATAAAGAATGTCGAATGGTGAGTCATCACAAGCAAAGATTTTATTTACTAGCCAACAAGTGACAGCTTGTCAAAATTGATATTTTGCTACACAAACATTGCTAACCATTGTATCTCATTGTTGAGCTTAATATAAATAAGTGCACGTGGGTGTTTTTTATTCTGCCAGTTACGAAAAAGATTGTGCATTATCTTAGTCATATGTAAACCCATAATGCAAAAACCATCGTCAACCGTTTAGAATTTTTATCTTTACCTGTTTATGGATTTAGATCACGTACACGCAAAACTATAAATAAGTCAATAGAAATTAATAAAATATGTAATCTCATCGCATTATCAAAATAGTAGCTTCTTATCAATTGATGAAAATGGAGCCAAGTGAAACAAATAGGTGTCAGATGTCTTATAAATCAAATCCAACCCCAACCATTCTTCCCAATGATACACAGATAAAACTCCGCTACATTGTATATAATAGTTATGCTAGATACAAAATGTATATGCCAAAATGCAAAAATGGCTCCAGGTTTTATTACTTGAATGATGCAAGGAGTCTAGGGATATGGGTTGCGAAACTAATCTGCTGAATAAAAATGCATCATGACCTTAAATGTGGTACTATGGTGTGTCCTATCTCAATGGCGGATGAATCATAGGCTTTTCTCCACAACTAGTACTAAAATGCTTGTTTTAAGAAATGTGCCATTACATTAAAAGTGTGTATCTATCCGTACATACATAAGTAGCTAACGCACGATTTACATTTAATATTTTGTCATAATATCAACATTTTGATTTTTGAAACTTACGATTTTACAGTATGCAATAATTGTTGTCAAAGTTTGAGAAGAGTATCCGCATGGAAGTTCTACACACATTGTAAGTGAACTTTTCAAATTCACCAATATTTTAAACTTTTCGGATTGTTTCAGGAATCTTTCTGCAAGTTCGGTTTATACCAAGGCACAAGCCTGTAAAAATGTAATTTCCATCCTAGGAGTAAATAAACTGCAAAGTATCGTTAAATGGAATTAACAGTAACAACATTCTAAAATCACAAGCACGGCAACGACTATTGTGTAACATAAACTCTTCAGAAGATTCCCATCAGATAACCTTTACGGAGGCAAAAACCAGAGCTATCTTACTACGTAGCTTTCAGCCACTAGGCTCCCAAGACGAGTGGATGAACTGTCGAGAATATAAACAGTCAAGTGTTTAACTTCCTGTTAATATACTGTCAGCCACTAAAAAGTTCTTGCGACTTTTCAGTTTTTGGTAAAGACCGGATCCACGGACCAATTGGTTCTTGATGACGAATACTATATGGTTAAAAATAAAAACTGCAAGAAGAGAACCTATAAGCCAAATGAAAGAAAGGAAGAAGAAAAAACAAATGCAGCTGTTAACTGCTTTTGCAAAAAATTAAAGAGTTAAAATAAAAAAGCATGGATGTTATGTTTTAGTTTGCCACACGGCACGGATTATAGATGATGAGTTCATCAGTCACTAGATAATAACATTAGGGTGACTTTTAGTTGAGCCATTTTTATGGCCTTACACATTCATGCTGGTGCAACCATTTGCAGTTCAGTCCACTCTATTTGAAGATTAATATGTATCTTGAGGCTCTGTACATCTGTGTCTGCGATGAGGTTGATTTAAATACTGAATGATCCTGATAAGTTTTATAGTGCATGCACGCACTTACCTTCATGAATGCCAAAACACGAAGTTAGGTACACATGACGTTTCCAAAAAAGAAAAACGCATCTGTAAACGTATGCAAACATAATCTTACCCAATATACGTCTAACCCTATCATTATATTGTCATGTGTCTTCCCATAATGTACTTTGGGCTATAAGCATATTAGCCGTGTACATATCCGTTCTTTCTTTGTGTTTTCCAAGGTACACATTTTTAAGAGTTCTCCGCTCCCTGTTCAACTCTTGTAATGTTGAATGCTCCAATGATTGCCAGCTTGAACTATAAGTATAAGAATTATCTTTGCCATCATGCGTGTGGGCGTTTATTGCCAAATCTGCTATTTATCTCATGCTCCTTTTGTCAAGACAAATACACAAAGATATAGGTTCGCAAAGACTCTTTCTTTCATTAAATAACCTTACTCCTCGTAATCAGTCCTTTTAGTCAATGGTATTGATCACATCGTAAGAGACCTATAGCTATAGTCACGTAACTTTCTTAGCTTTGGCAAACGATGATCATGTTGGTGATGTATTGGGAGGCTATTTAAAGATCCAATATAATGTGTACTTCAAACTTAAATGTTTAAAATTTGCGTAAGCAATGCATTTTACTCCTCCTGGCTTTCTGTAACAGTTTTTTGTTGTGGTTTTTGCACAGTAACATCATATCTTGGTGGAACATTTTGGCACTGAGCCAGTCAACCAAGCAGGTTACTTTTGCAGACTGTGTGAGTGAGATAAATCGTCTTTGTTCATGTTTTTGCACATCTTAAAAATATGGATAGAGCTTCTGTCAAACAAGGTAATCTGAGGATATGAAAATTTAAAAAGGCAAAATAAATATGTACAAGTGCCAGAGAGTTTCGGTTAAAATCACCAAATAAAACATTTACACCTATTATACTTGTTATTTGTTTTCGTAAAACGTTTTTCAAAAATGGTTAAAATATACAGATTCACTGTAGACTATTGGCATACTTACTCACGAACGATCTACTAAAGCTGACGAACGAATTTATTATGATATTGTGGTTGAGGTAATATATAAGATACCTTTTGCAGCGTTTTAACATAATATTGACTAATAACAGTGCAAAGATTCAGCCCTTTTTTGACAAGTTGTCAAACTGCATTTATGGTAATTAGCAATCTACGATGGGAAATTTAAAAGCAACTAATCCAAGAATGCAACAAAATTGCTACCTGAAAAGGTTTTCAATAACTGAATTATACTTGTCGTGTTAATATATATAGACAATCTTTTAAACATGCCTAATTTTATTGAACATTTTGCACGGGTCGTATTAAATGTCTCTTGATGACGAACTTCAGTATTAGCTCTGCTCAGGTTTCAGGAGGGCAGTTGTGCAGAGATTTTATTTAAAGGAAACAAAATACTGGTTTTAGAATATCTTCACAGATAAAATACTGGTTTTGTACAAAAGAAGTAAAACTAAATTAACCTTTTTCTACTTTTTTCCATTTATTAAAAGCAACTAATCCAAGAATGCAACAAAATTGCTACCTGAAAAGGTTTTCAATAACTGAATTATACTTGTCGTGTTAATATATATAGACAATCTTTTGAACATGCCTAATTTTATTGAACATTTTGCACGGGTCGCATTAAATGTCTCTTGATGACGAACATGCAGTTGTGCAGAGATTTTATTTAAAGGAAACAAAATACTGGTTTTAGAATATCTTCACAGATAAAATACTGGTTTTGTACAAAAGAAGTAAAACTAAATTAACCTTTTTTTTACTTTTTTCCATTTTTGGATGCTAATTTGAAATTTTTAGTACGTCGGTTAAAGAGTTACGTTTGGTGTGACCTAGTCTCGTAGCGGACAATTTGACCTCAGGAAAATTTATGAGCTTGTCCAAGAAATTGAAACCAAGAAACACTCCCATGTTTTGTATATACAACATATACTACGTCTATGTTTACATCTGAAGATTGGTGCGAATACTAGGTATCATATAAATCAGTTATTAGTTTTTATTAAATTAGATTAGAAAGATTTTGTTAAGAAAATTCATTTTTTAGTTACTCTAAAAATAAAAACAATCCAAAGAATTATTGCTTTTAATAAGAACTAGATACAAAACTAGCTACAGCTCACTTACTAAAATCACTTACTAGGTCTTATGCTAAAATTGTTAAGTCGCGTATAATATTTGTTTGTGCCGTAAGAACCGAGCGTCTGTTGCGCCAGGACATACCATTGGAGCTAATTTCATTTCCCTATACAATGGAACAATATTTAAATAAAATTGACAGCATTGGTTGAATTTATTATTATTGGTTGCCGGATGTTTTACATTTGATTGCATGACTGTTGAAAGCATTTCCACCATGGATTACTGTCATCAATTAATGTTTCAGGAACCAAAGGGTTTTTATTGATGAATTCGTGCGTTATTCCAGAACCAGACTCTTGAATAATTTTCTCAATCATACTCTCGGCTTTTGCTTCTGTCCAGGAGGGTGTAACACGAATGTCGACCACCATAGTCATTTCCGGGGGAATCACGTTAGGTTGTAAGCCACCCTTTTAATATACGGGGAATATTATTTTTAATCGTTTGTCTGTGTAATATGGCTGTTTAAAGAACAAAGTTCACTTACGTTGATCATAGTCATGTTCAGAGTTGTGACTAGTCCTAATCGAGTTCCATCATCGGTTCCTAACTTAGCTTTTTCTTCTTCACGCACTGCTGAAAATCCATTGATAAGCTTTTGCAACTTTTCTACGCTCGTGTTTTCCACAAAGTTTAAAGCGTGTCCAGTATTTCCCTTGATTAGAATTTTCATTTCTAAACGGAGAAATGAGATTCAAGACAACATTTGAATCATTTGTTTAACAATTCAAAAATAAAACATTTATTTACGCCACAAAGCCCGTTCTCCATAAAATAAGCAGAACTTTTCAGTTGGATTAGGACCTCCCTCATCCAATTCAAACCCAACGTTTAGCTTTTTAAATTCCTTGGTTTCGACAAATTTTGCCATTCCATTTGTTCCACCGATTTCTTCATCTTGTGTAGTAGGAAAATAATTAATTAGCTTTAGTTAAAGTCATGGCTTATTTTCTATCGATTAAAAAAGCGATTGCATTTATTACCTGGAACAAACGTTATATGAACAGTCCGACGAGGTATGAATCCTTCAGCCTTTAGTTTCCTAACAGCCTCTAAATATTGAACACCAACGCTTTTCATATCCTGAGACCCCCGTGCAAAGATTTTTCCATCTTTATCCTTTACTGCAGCAAACGGATCATAGGTCCATTTACTCTACGTTAATTGTTATGATAAAGTTAGAAAAGATTTGGAATGGCAATGCAAGAATGAATTTTAATTTTACAAGTCTCTTACAACATCAACTGGTACAACGTCCATATGAGAGTTGAGCATAATTGATTTTAAAGAAGGATCTGAACCCTCCCAAGTTAGCCATACTGCGAAGCCTGGGGTGGGTTCAAATTGTGTAGAATCGAATTTCAATCCAATTTCTACCCCTTGCTTTTTCACCCAGTTTATGCAGCTTTCTTAATTTTAAACCGACATATCAACAAGTATATATGAAAATATCTCTTATATACGATGGTTGTATGCAATTTTAGGAAACTTAAGATACATATGACTTTACAATATTCAAACTTACGATAATCCGGATCTGGTTGCACAGACTTTATTTGTAAATACTCCCTAAACCTAGAAACGGAAGGATGTTCTTGAGACATATCAATACTTTTTATGGCTAATTAAGTATTTAGAAAATAGTCCTGCATCACTCTATAAATTTTGAAACTTTAATCTCCAAAATTGCTCTTCGTCAGTGAACCCAGCTCAAACTTTTAACAAAATACAATCCTGTCCATACTTATCATCTACTATAGCATGGTGTTTTTTATCATGAAGACTTGATAAACAACTTTGCTCTGCCAAGTAGTGCAAGATAAGAGTCTACTTCTACTTTGCTTATCTTAATATTTTATATAAAATAACATGCAGCTCTTCAATTACTGATGATTCCTCCGCCTTTTACACTATAAATTGTATCGATCTTTGTTATTAAGAGACATGGAGATTCATGCATAAAAGTATGTACATACAATTTATATCCGAAATCTCTTGAGTAGAAACGTTCCTGTCCATAATTATCCTTCTAAGCCTTAGACTAATTTATCCGTTTCAGTATAAATAGTTAAAATGTTTATGACAATGATAAGTTAATATAAAAAATGCATTC